>PNEQ01085094.1:38149-55591 GCA_003012365.1 Medauroidea extradentata | reverse complement strand
CATCATGTTTCGGATGTGCTGGCAGTCACGTCGGCCACCCTCGAAGGGTTAAGACGCAGTTGGGACAGGTATCTATGACGTAGGTTAGGCGGGTTTCCCACTATGAGCCACCCGGGCTTTGAGTCATCGGCCAGCTCTCAAGGTGTTACGAAACAGCCGCCGACCACTGGCCTCCAGGAACATGGCACGCAACAGTATACACACAATGTCTTGTCAAAAGTCTATGAATCTGCATGTTACTGGAATACTTATCCAACATGGACCGAAGAATCTACTGAAATGTATTAATTTACAATGACATTAGATGTCACGGGCTGGGTCACAGCTGTCTTTAGTAGAAGGCCGCGGCCTTAAATCTGGCAACACTGCCAAGAAGGGTCATTTTAACACTTTTTTTTTTTTTTTTTTTGGCTCTCCGACGGCAATGGTTGTCCCTGATTCGTTATTTTGTCTACACGCCGACGAATCAGGCACAACCATTGCCGTTTGAGAGCTAAAAAAACTGTTAAAATAACCCTTCTTGGCAGTGTTGCCAGATTTATGGCCGCGGCCTTCTACTAAAAATGGATATGGCTGGGTGGTAAATGTTATAAAATGTCAGTCAACATACTTTTGTATTTCTAAAAAAAAAATTACCGAATATAAGGGATTTTATATAAAACATTAGCGACATCTTCAGTACTCTAAAATACCAAAATTATTTTATTTCGATCAAATACTTTGTTTTTATCAAGTAACGGCAATCCTCCTTAATACAACGATGCCAAGTTTATAGGTATCCGAATTGTCGACTCGTAGTGTATGTCTACGACGCGACGAGCTGTCATGACGAGGTGTCGAATTTCAAGGTAATACCATATAGTAGCGTGACTCTACTCTTTACTCTTTCAAAACTCGCTGACGACTGGAAGACAAATCTGAGAGTGGCTTATTTTATATTCGTCACATACAACTATCCAAATTGGTATTTCTAATGTAACGATTTTAACGAAAATTTTGACAGAGTTAGAGCGAAGCCTTCAGCTCTGGAGAAGATGTGATAAAGTGAGTATGGTGCGGCGATGTAAAGCACAGGTGAGTAGGTGGAAACGAGAATAGCCTGAAATAAGACACTCTTGCCAACGACAACGTCTGTCGTGCTTCCCGCATGCGAGGACCAGTACGGAGTATCCTTTGGGAGTCGGACTCTAGATCGCGTGGCAAGAAGACGTTGCGGCTACTGCGAGCCAACGACCATACATCTGAAATAACGGAAACTCAACGATGAGCACTATAGGTCATTCTGAATGAAGTGAGCACTAAAAATTTCACCTTTGAAAAATATCACTAGTCTTTCCTATTCCAACCGAATTTTTGTATAATTAATAAACTTTTTTTTTTTACTAAACTGTATCGATTCATGCTGACTGTACAGTTTATCTTACACAAGCAAACATTAAGTGTCGTGTCTGGAGAAGTTAGACATGTTAGACAACTAGCGCCACTGTGTTTCCATGTATCTCTTTTTTTTTTCATTCGAATAAAAACCACATAATTTTTTTGGTTTACAATTGTCTCACGAAAAACTGAAAATTCGGAATTCAGAACAATGAGATAAATTTAGTAATGATATCGTCTACCATTTTTAATTACTACAAACCCATTTTGAACTACTTTTGATAGATCGCTATCTACGAGGTGATAAAGAACTACGTGAGACGTTTACGCAACGTCTGCACTATCTATCGTCCACGTTTTTAGATACTACGTGGCAATTGAATAGACGTACGAGAGTTACGCCCGGCTGCTGGGAGCCCGCAACGTGAACTAAATAAAAACGCTTTTGGCCGGCACAAATAGCTCGCCGCGCCGTGGAGTAGCCTACTTAGTCATTCTACGAGCACTGTGATTGCGTCACCTTCCAGGACTGCTGGTTGAAACAGGTGTGTGGAGTGGAGCATTCTCTCGCTCGCTATCAGGCCCATCTTCCTAGTGTTGTGCCATCGGCTAGGGGCGGGGCTACAAGCCAAGTTGGCAGCCATCTGTGGCCGGACGTATCTCTCGCCATGCAGAGTACATACATACGTTCTAGAACAGAGATTGGAGAAACATACAGTTGGAGCATGGCGTATGTTCTAGGGCGAAGGAAGTGAACCTCGTGACGGGAGGAGGAGGAGACAATTCACGTAAAAAAATTGGCTGAGGGTTGTCCAACCATAACATTCTTTCTTAAGAGGGCGTTGTATTTAATTCAACGCTAAAATAATAAATTAATCTATAACTGTAGGTTTCTTGAAGCCAATTTGCGAAAAGTAAACAATAGTAATCCTAAACAATAGTTTTAGCCAAAGTTTTAAACAAAATTTATTCCAGTGTTACGAATTTCTGATGCACAATCTCTGACGCCGGAACCTCGTGCATTTAACTGCGGCGCAAGAGATCGAATTAGTAATTCTGGATAAATATTTAACTTACTCATAATGTTGGCAAATACTATTACCTAGGATTTTCATTGAGTATTTTATCCATATTGGCTTCGAAAAAAGCGTAGAAATAAATTGATGTTTTCAGTGTTTATTTATCTACCACACACTCTTAAGCGCTCTATACAGCAGATGATAGATACCGCGTTTAAGGCCATTTTCTTTCATTTATTTCAAACAACTGCAAATAACTATTATTTGTTAACCAAATGATTTGAGACTGTGTACAGTCATACGGTACATAATTCTGCCAGAGCGTTTATTTAAATAATGTTCCGTTTGCTAGCAAAAAATTATTTTGTCTCATTTTGGCTTATTTCGACTACAAAATATGTGATATTTCAGGGGCAAAAATCTAAAAATCTGTTTGGTGCATTGCAACTGAAAAAAATAGATACAAACTATGATATATAAGTGTTAAAACTGTAAGAATGAATTTGTGATCTACTTATTAATTTGCGTTTAAAAAATTCTTTCGAAACCACTGCAAAACTAAAGAGCGAGGCTTTAAGGTACGGAAACAGGCAGGTGATAAGAGCTAGACAGGCTCGTGCGTCAACAACAGCATTGTGTTTATGCGCGAAGCGTGAAGTCATCATGCAGTGTTTTTGTCGTTGGCTTTTTCCTAGAGACGTTAAGCGGTTACCCTACTAGGAAAATCCACAGTCAGCCATAGCAGAACACTCAGTTGAAATAAAACACAGCATTGATTTCGACAAATATAATACTATAGCTAACATTCCCAACTACAAGGAAACATACATCCTAGAGGCAATAGAATTTTCAAAACATCCATCCAACATCATTGGGGAAGATGACTACAAATTAAGCAACAGACGGGCACCTTTATTCACAAATAAAACTCGGGAAAAAAAATGTAACAGAGAGACAAGTCAATTCGCGATTAGTCAAATACTTGAGCAAACCAGGACGGAGGCGACCAGGGATTGACCGAGCAGGACAGCCAATCACAGCAGAGATAGCAGGGGATTGGCCGACAACCCCGGCCAATCAGGGAACACCCAGCCCAGCCCACTGTACATAAAGGCAGGATGAAAATAGAGTGCTTACTTTATCCTTAACCGCCTATATATGTTTTTGAATGTTATTTGGTCACGAAAATACGTATTTACTCATTACATTAATAGTCTATGGTGTGAGGGGTGTACCCGAAGGCTAGGGTATCACAAATTTATTTATCTATTTTTAGTCACCTATGGATCCCAATTTTAAGTGTGTACTCGGGGATGTAGGCGTTGTCAAATTTGTATACAATTACACAATGAAAACATACAAATACACCACGAAAACATACAAATACACATGAAAACATACAAATACACATGAAAACATACAAATACACAATTAAATACATACAAATACAATGCAAGCTTATTACTGGAAGCTCGTAGGCACCTTCTTGCCTCGAAGGATGACATAAAATGAGGGCCGGAATGAGAGAGGTGAGGAAAACGGGAGATCCTCGGGGTAACCCGCCGACCAGCCGCATCGTTCGGCGCGATCCAAACATGCAAAAATTCATTGGCAGACCACGTCGGAATCGAATAGGCCTTGGTAGGTATACTCTAGCCATTTCGTCAAGAACTGCCCTAATAATTTAACAAAAACATAAATTTTTACAATTGCTGTACACTTTAAGCAAAATTTTTCTTCGCAGGAAAGTAACTTTGCAGCGGTTCGTGTGTAAACAATTTTTTCCCTACATAGCAACACAATTTTTGTGTTGGCAACGAAACTGATTGTAAAGTGTATGCAAGAATTTCTGCTTTCGTTATGAATGGGAAAGAAGTTACTTTTAAATTATCTATTGTTCCCACGACAAACGTAACTTTTAAGACAGACCTCATGCCACCACGTCAATTATACAACGGGTAGTAAATATTTTTTTTTTTATTATTTTCCCTCCAGTATTGGATATTTTAATGGGCATTCCTCCACCATCTTCAGTTCCGCGTCTGTAATAGGTATTTGAGCACCGCGCTGCAATAATGCTGTGAAAATATGTTGACGTGCAACTCGCAAGCAATAAGTTTTAACTAGTGTCGTTACGACACTTGGGCTCATTCAACGACGGAAGTATAAGTTCCCCACGCTCACCGCTTGAACGCGTTCGTCGTGACATTCGTGCGTATCACGAGGTAAAATTAGTGACAGGAGAACTACGCATTTTCAACGAACTGCAGGTTAGGCTTCATAACCCTGTTTACACTTCAGCGCTCGCGTCACCAATACATGCTGAATTTTTCATTATTTCTTCCCGATTCCAAATTTTGCAAGATTTATTGGAAAATATTTCAATAGGAACTGAGCTATTTACATCACATTACATTTCTCTACGCATTCTATATTCGAAATATCAAAGCGTAGTAATGACATACTTATGCTAATTTAAAATTTTAAGAGAACGTTTTTCTCTCTATGGAATGAAGACTAAATAAAACCCAGCAAAAATTTTGTCTATAAATACTCACCTAATCGTAAAATGTAATATTTCTATTAAGAGGCATTGCAGATAATTCGCCACATCCTTCGTTTATTACATGAAAATGGATAAGTTTAACAAAATAGGTGATATATCCTCAGGGGATTCATTTCTTGATTCACCGCAGGCATTTTATTCGTTCGGGAATCTAATAATTAGAGACGGGAAAAATTCGCAGGTTCACTGAACTGTAGGCTAGGCTCCAAGAACATGTGTGTATTCAAGCAGACATTATCTGCTCACTGGCTGCTCGATGACGCAGTGATATGGGCCTGTATTTAGTTGCTTCTGTACTATTGGCTAAGACACTTCCAGGAAGTGTCAAATAAGTCACGGGCCAATTGCGAATGTGGCACGAACTTACAGTTGCTGTAATTCTAGCTTGGGCCACAAGAAAACGCGAATTTTTCAGGTCTCTAGCGATAAATACATGTATAGAAATTATGGTTTATCCCGAAAATGATTTCTGTCAACATACCCTTGAAAATGATGTAGTCTCTTGCCGCAACGTAGCTGTCTGCCGACCATAACAGGCATCAAATATTACAATAGCAGGATTATATTGGACCAGTCAAATAGGGTAACAGTTTCATGTACAAGCGAAAACCAGTAATCCTATGGTAAGCTGAACGTGTGTTGAAATCCAGCAAACAGTCAAGTTTTCCAGCGATAAACCATCTTCTCTATACATATATAATACGCATTTTTTGCTGCTTTATTCTATGTCTAGTTAAATGCCAAGATCGTGGTTTGCTCCACTGTAACTTCTGTGTTTGGGTGACGGTTGTTTCGACAAACCTTCGAAGCCTGCAAGTCGGTTGTAAACTACGTAATGATTCTTGCTTATGAATCACGTGATACCCGCTGGTACCGTTGGACGGCAATTGATCATCGATTGAGACCAGGACGTGCAAAGGACTGAGAAATTTAAGCTGCTAACAGATAAATCCGTAAAATCCACGCCCTTCTAAAGACAACCTAAAATACTCTCAAGTTTATATAAAATATACATTTTACGGAAACAAATTCACGATTCTTTCCATTTCCTGTTCATAACTCGTCAACTTTGAGGATTGCAGGCATTCGCGGTCATTGTTAACATCTTCTTGGCTTCCAGACTTGATCCGCGTCACATGCTGCTTCTTCAACGATTCGACATTCGTTGTAGCTTGTTATATGTTTTATCTCTCTCTCTCTCTCTCTCTCTCTCTCTCTCTCTCTCTCTCTCTCTCAACATATGGTTATTTAATATCTTAACATAAGATGGCGTAACTAGGGCAAGATCGAAAAGATATGAAGATAAATAAGAAGTCAACTATTTTATTTAACGACACAGTAGAATGGCCTCAGGTGAAACTAGATAGAGGAGAGGGAGAGAGAGTATGTGTGTAGGAAGAGAGAAGTAAGAAGAATATAGCAAAAAGTACTCAACCAGCTCTGAAGCCTCGACTACTCGCTGCCCAGAAAGAGATGCGATGCTCTGTTCGCTGCCCGCTCACCGACTGTCTCTACCCTGGGGTTCGGAGCCCTGTCCGCAGTTATCGCCCCCTTCCGGATGTAATTCCACCTCTCTATAGTGATTGGTTGAAAATGAGGTTCGTGGGCGGAGGCCCGCTTTGACTGCTGATGTTGAGACGTTTTTTGTAGAGGCCTGAAAAATTCGCGGTTTATTTTAGGCGCAAGCTAGAATTCCAGAAACCATAGATCTGTATCACGTTCACAATTGGTAGTTGACTAACTCGTCACTTCCTGGAAGTTGCTGGACCAGTAATAAAACTGTAATTGAACGCAGGCCCATTTGACTGTGTCAGCGAGCAACGAATAAACAGCTGCTATCAGATTCAGTACACAAATATTCTCTGATGCTAGTCGACAGGTCAGTGAACCCGCGAATTATTCCGGCCTCTATGAATTTGTTGGTTGCCCAATGGCAGAACACAACGAGGTAAAGTCTTGCGCCATTTTACGAAAATGCTTACATGAGAACCATTTCGAAGTTTCACTGTCCTACACTGAGAGAAAGAATTGTTTCATTATACTAAATATATTTGTTTGGGTCATGTTTGCTTCAACTAAACAGTATTTTGTTGGTAAGACCAAGCTTGGAGTCTTCCAAACAAATCTAATTATTTCCCTCGACCAAATTATTCAATTAAACACACTTTGTGCCAAACGTATATTTGGTTACTACAGGACGTCGAATAAATATTTTGTGTAAACAAACAAGTCGTTACAACGTGTCAACAAAATAATATTGTTAGTTATATGTTACGTGCTTCGAACCAACAATTTTTTTTTTTGGTTGGACTAAATGATTTTGTTGGCGAAACTAAATACATTTGGTTGACTCGCGTAAGATGGCAGGCTGGCGTACGTAAGCGATAATATGGCGAACACTGTATACCTCAACATTCAAAATATAAGTTTGTGCCACAAGTAGGACTGTTAATCAGTATAATTTTAGTATCTTAATTTTAGCTATAACAACTTCAAAGTGGTTAATTCTATTGATCAGAAAAGAAAATGCTATAAACTTGAAAAACACCGCAGCTGCACGACTCGTTCTTTGTGCTGCCGTGCACGAACTAACTATTCCTACACAAATAACAATATCGCTGTCATGGAAGCATTCGTAGCTTAGTTGGTTAGGTCATAAATTGAAAGTGTTAAGTGAAGGGATGATGAATCAAATCCCGTCGCGGCCATACTTTTCTTTACGTCTTAAATTTCAGAAATTTTTCAAGTTTATAAAATATATTTTTTTAGTTCTTAAAATAATGTATGTGCATTTGATATGGCCTACGAAATATTTTTATGACCAGCTAAGTATTTGGTACTGCTAACAAAATTCAGCTATTTGCCTCAAACAAATCGAGGGAACAAAATAATTTGGTACGTGCAAACAAATATTTCTTTGCCCCTATACAAGCAAATGATTTGGTTGATTCAAACAAATTTTGCCTGCACCAACAAAATTTTTTTCTCAGCGTATTTATTGGCCTCGAACCCAGCTATCATGTTGGGCTAGGTTGCGACATTTAGCTCCACCTTGTAACAAGCTGCCATCGCCAGGTCGAAATCAGGACCAGACTGAGACACAGTCTCACCATTGTCAAAACGTTGTCGAAGAAGCAACGTGTGGTGCAGCTGAAGCCGAGAAGCCATGATCTCACGGTCATCTATAGCTCGCATATAGATGCTTACTCATTATGTTGGAAATACCTCGAGATTGTTCTCCAAAAAAATTGTTCTGTATTGAATTCTACAAACCTGGTGATGTCAATAAATGGCTACGTAATAACGGACCGCTGTATAAACGAATCCGCGCAGTAAGGGGACGCGCGTAGTAACCGAAATGAGCTTGTATGAAACTTCCGGATACAAAATAATGTTCAATTATGAGTTTCATGAGGGCGATATTATAGTTAACATCATTTGATTCGTAAATATTGTCTTAATAGGACGCTAATTAAAAAAACCTTGACACAGTTCGCTATGTTGTTCACGCATTGAGTCTGAATTGTTTGAATGGTTTTGTACGCAAAAACGAAAGAAAAAAGGATTTGATAAAGCTGCAGTGTGTGCGAAATGTATTATGGGGGAGGGGGAGAAAATGTGAATATAAAATCTATATTAAAAACCACTGTCCATATAAATTTCAGTAAGTTATATTTAATGTTTACATGTCCCCAACGAATTCTGTATACTATTTCTGAAGTTCGCAAATACACAATTTTTCAGTCACGACTTTTGTTTTCTGTAAAACTTATATTCATTGTGTGAATTTTATATACGTTTGGATATTTTAGTAATCTCTTTTTAATGCTCTCCCCCTCCCCCTGTGTTTCTTGCTGCGTATGTAAACTCAATAAACTATATATGTACTGTACAATATTATTTACAAAAACTCAAAAAATTTTGGTAAAGTATTAACTTCCTTTTCTTCTACGAAATTTTAACTGAAACGATTACGGTGCTCTGTCTTCCAATAAATTTGCCTCCCGTCGTTAAGACCCATAAGTTTTAATTGGAGTGAACCTACGTGGGCGCGAAAATTCATTAAGCTGCGTTATTTCCTTCTGTTTTAAAATGTGTGGCTGCCGTGGGCGAGAGAGAATTAATCGACTGTCACCTCTGATTGGAATCTTACTAGGAACCTTCGCGGCGTTCCAACCTACATGCTCGGAGGAATAATCAGACATTATAGATGATTCCAGCGAAGTAACCTGTACCGTACTTTGTTCACTGTTTGTCTACGGGGTAAAATAATATTAAGTTTTGAACTTCCGTCCGACGACGTAATTAACAAATATTATCGCCGTTCTAAGAAAATGTTAAAGAGAAATGACGGCCTTTGGCAATATTCTACCTCAAATTACTACCCACGTCTGAGGGCCGAGAAAAATGAAACAGTAAGGACGACAATGTAGTATGCATCAAGTGCCAAATCGCCTTTATGTGCAAGTCATAACTTTACTGAACTGACGCGAGAACTTCCCGTCATAGACTCTCCTGAACAAGAAGACTTTAAGGGCGTTTACGTGGATTATATTCATAATTTTATATTTGTACTGCATAGTGTTCGTTTTATAAACGTTTCTTGTGACTACATTTTCCAATTGTAAAATTTTTTTAGCTCTCATAGTCTTCCCATAGCGACATGACAAAGCCAAAATTTGCAAGTTACGAGAACATAGGAATATCAAAAACCAAGTGGCTTACCGGAAGGAAATAACTAACACTGAAATTATATATAATAGTCAATGCTCTAATAGATTTAAAAACATAAAATGTGATTTCTTTATACTTAAAAAAATAACTGTAAATGTTTAAAATTTACTTTAATCTTTGCAATTTTTAAAAATGACAAAATTATTTTCTTGAGTGTTTCATTTGAGTAAGTCACTTTTTTTTGTTATTCCTATGTTCCCGTAACGTATAAATTCTGATTTTGGCAAATCGCTGTGGGAAAACTATGAGAAGTAAAAAATTTTCACAAGTGGAAAACGAAGTTACAAGAAACGTGTATAAAATGAACGCTACGTCGAACAAATATAAAATTATTAATTTTTACCACGTTGACTCGTAGGAGCAGCGGAGCGATAAGAGCAAAATTACCGGTAACGAAGATAAGCGTATCGCCTCTATTCACAACGCGCCAAACTGGCGTACAAGGTTTTCGCTGAACTTCTTTTCCTATGGATTTTTATTTTTAGATAGTCTGAAGCAAAGACCAGCGCATGCATCCCGTTTTTCAAATTACGAATTCGTGTGGTATTTTTGTAGTTACAGCAGTCTAAAAAAAGCAGGTGTTTTAAAAACCATTTAGAGAGGCCCGAAAATCATGTTTCTAACAAGCACGCAAAAGATTTAAAATTAAAAAAGTGTAGTTTCAAGTGTGTGTTATTTTCGTAGATAAACATAACATTATTAAATTAAGCGGTTTTGCGTAAAATAGAATAGGTGTGACACGCTGCAGGACTGTCCATGCGCCAGGCGAGGAATTATCTTAAAGGGCGCCGTCTACTAGAATCGTGAAGAGGCGCGCAGACATTTAACAATCCTGATTTCATTCGAAAACCATTCAACATGTTGTCACGCGGTTAGGCTACGAAAAGCATTTAAGGATCTTAGTACAGGTCTATAATTTTGCCATTAACTGTTATCGTTCCTAACAAGTATTTTTTTGAGTGTAAAAGTGACCGAATCGGGACTTTTGACGCTGATTTTTATGTAAGAGTAATCATTTTCACGATATTCTGAATATTATAGACCCGTAGAGCGACTCTTTCCCTTTCGTCGCGTAAGATAAAATGATAGTGTTGTCGCTGAAAGTCCCATAGTAAAAACAGTTCAGCGGGAACCTTGCACACTAGTTCAGCGCTTGGCTCGTTGAGGCGACGAGGCATTTGATGCGCGCTTCAAGGTCGACCTTACTGCTCCGTCGCTTTTGAGCCTCTCACGCGCGGGTAGACGGCGCCCTTAATATTCCGACCATCTAAGAAGTACAGCCATGCTACCAGCATTTGTAAGGCCCAAGTTCAAAACTGTCAACATTTTTGCCGCCGTACGGTAAGTTGATACTTTTAGAAAAGAACTATTTGAAAAAAAAATTACTAGTAATACTTCCGTTATTACCATACAACTATGTAAGCAAATGAAAAAACAATATGGTGAGATAAATAAATAAATTTGTTTCCACGAATATGAAAATTTCTCGTACTAATTATTATAAAGTTGAGTTAAACACGTATGTTATACGATTGTTGGAGGACGGTTGGGTTGGCATTGTCGTCGTAGAAATAGATCTTCGTATGTTATGAACAGCGGCTTAAATATTGAAAATCGTTTATTGGAATATGTACTGTACGTAATATGTTAATTTTGAGGAAATGAAATAAACTGTATATTTACATTTAGCGTATATTACAATATTTTAGAGGTAGTTGTGGCGGTGGATGAACAATGTACGTCGGCTGGCAGTGCAGCAGTCAGCCTGGCAATGTTATTGTTGACGTTTGGTGGAAGGATACATAGTTGGTGTGAAAACAGATCCAAGCTAGAAGCAGGGCTTCCAGAAAGTATCAAGTTACTGTACGGCGGGTATATTCGTGTATATTGTCGCCACGTCCGAGGGTATTATTTGCACGTGCGAGAATCTAACTTGACGTTACAGGCGCGCAGTGTCACATCTTTACCCCTCCATATTAATTGGAGCAGATATTGTCCAATTTACAAACTACGAGAGAAATACGAAAGGAAACGTAATTTTTCTTAAAGGAAATCGTGTTTGCCACACAATATTCGGTTTACGTGGAGCGATACTGCTTTATCTTGACATATTCTCATAACTGTCCTGCTATTCACATTCTAATTCCAGCATGCTATTCGTCACGAGTGAAACATCTCTGAAATATACCTGTACCTCGGAGGGATAAGACACTATGTCCACTTTTTTCTCAAAATGCACATCTTACCATAAACATTACCACAGTTTTAAGTACTTTCTAGTGACGTACAATACAAAGTCTGTGTTTCATTAAAAATTACATTTTTTGGGTATTAAACAGCTGAATTCACTAGTGCATCACACTCTTCAAACTGCTCTCCCAAAAATTTGATTTTTGAGACATAGTGTCTTATGCCTCCGAGGTACAGATATGTAGTGTGAACAGATCAAACACGAGTGGTTCCATTGCAGCAACTTGTATTTCACGCCTCAGTCAGTAATTTCTTTTCACGTCAATGCAATAATCTTACTGACACATAAAGGTGGCCATGGCTTACACGCCTACACAGTTGCTTCTCGGAAAGCTGGACCCACGACCCAGAAGACGAATTAGAAATCCCGTGAACAGGCATTATCACATTTAAACTAGTTCGTTGCCATTTAATATCAGATGGAACAGCTATTTGTACAATGAGTGTGAGTAATCTCTAACTTTTGTGCGCGTCGGTTATAAATGCGATAGAATTACGTTAAGTCTTAAATTTACGAGACTGCCAACGAATGAAGAAACGCCGACTTACATCAATTCCAAAAAAAAATATATAGTCTGTCGGCTGCATTAGCACTCAAATACAGCATTGTCAAATATAATAAAATTGTTATAAAATATTTAATCTATATGCATTGCATTCTCATGATAAACAAGATTTAAAAACTCAGCTGGCCAAGGGAGAACGGGATGAGGGCAAAATTAAGTAGCCGAATGGAACATTTGTATCACATGCCAGCTTACGGTAATGTACAAGGAGTGTATGCATGCAATTGTGATTTACGACTGAATCAAGGTAGATTAAAGCAGACAGGGTCATTGCCTGCAGGTTTGAATTACCAGATTAGACACTATTAGACACAGTACCTGCACAATAGTTTCCTCATGGATGCCCGACATTTTTCCGCTACCTTTAGACACGGCGTAATTTTGAGAATTTTTTTGAAAGATTCTTGGGATAGGAAATAACGATTATACTAAGAACTTTGAATAAAGAAAACGCCATTGCAGCCCAATGTTTCATCAGAAAGAAAGAAAGGGAAAAAATAGTAAAAGAAACGAGCAAAGCTTGGCTAGAGACATCACATACCTTAATGGTGTCCAAGTGCGATGAATGTCGTAATTTTATGTTTATATGAAATATTGTCAGTTTTGTACAGTTTCCTCTTACGAAACAATTTAAGCTTGCGTAGTTTTCTGATAACAGTGTGTCAAAGTAAAAATTTGCATGTTCTGTTGCTATGCAAAATAGTGAAATCCAGTTGACTTAAGTACGTGAAATAATTCACAGTGAAATAACATACTATGGGCTACGTAATAAAACATTAGAAAAAATCCTACGAACTGTTTTTGTAGGTAAAATTTAAAACCTTGCTGAATTTGCAACTTTTTTCTGTACTGTTGCGATTTTTTTAAATTCAAAATAATACGTCGTGGTTTTTTTATGTTTTATTGCATAGCATATCGCCTCTATTCGCAGCACACCAAACCGGCGTGCAAGACTTTCGTTATAGTATTTTTCCTACGGGACTTTAAGCGGTGACAACATTTCATTTTTGAATAGTATGAAGTGAAGACTCTCGCTTTGCACTTTATGAATTCAGGTAATATTTTCGGAGTTACAACAGTCTAAGAAACCCGTTTTCAGCCATTTTGAGAGGCCCGAAAATCATGTTTCTAACAAGCGTGCTGAATTTTTTGAAAACATAGAAACATAGTTTCAAGTGTGTGTTTTTTTCGTAGCTAAACATATTATGAAAGAGTTATGCGGTTTCGCGTAAAAAGAATACGCATGACACGCTGCAACGCCGTCCACGCGTCAGTCGAGGACTCCTCCTAAATAAGGAAGACAAAGTACAATTAATACCATTACGGATTATGTATACCAAAGGCAGAATAATTACTGAAACTAAACCAAGGTTAGACAAAATATGATAACAATGGCGTCACAAGCACGCATGGGCGTCATTTAAGGGGGGGAGATGGGCCAAATATCCCCCCCTTGGATTTAGAATTTTTTAAGTGTATAAAATATATTTTTTCTATTTTATTATTTAAATAATGCTAACTCAAGCACATAAAACTGAAGTTTTATTATTAAAGTTTCTAATTTATACATGCTTAATTAATTTAAAAAGATGCAACAAGGTCACTGTCGCCGAAAAAAAAATCTTGCCTGCCCCACCCCCTTTCCCCCAAGAAATACCTGAAATGACGCTCCTGAGCACAAGGCAAGATGGCACAACGATGACGACACACAAGAACACAGTGCTTTTCTTGGAAGAGATTTTCGCAACATTTTGAGACCTGACATCTGCTCCCAGCTTCAGGCAATATACAAGTGAAAATTGTGAAATAACTATGTGGCTTGTGTATCAACCTTGGCTTTGTCTCAGTAATATTATGTGTGGACTCATGACTTCATAAATACCGGGCTATCGTGAGAACCTGCACGCCTAGAATATTAGAATGTAACCCTAAGTTTGAAAAATATATCTAAATATCGTATTAGGAGTGTACCTGACCATAGCCAGCTTTACTAGAAGGCCGCGGCCATAAATCTGGCAACACTGCAAAGAAGGGTCATTTTTAACACTTTTTTTTAAGCTCTCCAACGGCAATGGTTGTCCCTGATTAGTCAGCGTGTTGATATAATAACGAATCAGGGACAACCGTTGCCATTGGAGAGCTAAAAAAAAGTGTTAAAATGACTCTTCTTTGCAGTGTTGCCAGATTTATGGCCGCGGCCTTCTACTAAAGATGGCTATGACCTGACGGACAGAGTGTCGCACCAGAATACAGATTAACTACTGGGCGCCCATAGGCATCTCTTGCTCTGAAGACTGAAAAATGACACGGAATCAGGTCTTAAGGGGCCTCCCACCTGCACCGAGAGAAAAAATTGGTTGATTCAACCAAATATTTGTTTATATATGTGCAACCAACGATGCAGTGTTGTTTTAAACAAATATTTAGTTGACAACCATTTTTTGTTAGATCAACAAAGCAGTCTTGTTATTTCATAATCTCATTTAGTTCAAATAACTAAACCAGATGTTGAAACAATAATTCAACATTGTTGATTTAACAAAATCTGGCGTTCAACTTAATATTTGTTTGAACCAACACTACATCGTTGGTTGCACATATACAAACAAATGTTTGGTTAACTCAACAAATCCTTTTTCTCAGTGTACGATTTAAATGCATTGCAGCGAGTTGCGGTTATTCTTTTCTGACAGAACTGCTAAGCACGTATTATATTTGTATATATACGAAAAGAAAACACACGTCAAACTATGTCGCTATAGTGTCAAATATTCAACACGTATATTTAAATCATCATTTTTCAGGCCTCACAAAATTGTCAAAAATAGTTTTCGAGACTGCCGTATATGTAAAAATAACAGTCGGATTCGGAAAACACAACTATAGAAACAAGCGTTAGACTTTGAACTATGCAGCCCACAAATAAAATACTGTGGTCACCGCGCTTAAAGTCCCAAACGAAAAAAGGATAATAGTAAAGCTCTGCACGCCAGCTGAATTGCTTGCGCGGAGATGCGATAATGCATTTAATACGTAACGAAAACCACAGCTCCTGCCTCACACACACACGCACACACACACACACACACACACACACACACAGCCTATCTAAGGAGGCCCCTTACAGGGGCGGTTTACTGAAAATGTTAACTGTTTTAAAAATATTTTTTATTTGTACGAGATATGATTTGTACGCATATATTGTGACTATTTGTCACTGTAGCGAAAATGCTCCAGCTTTAATAGTTTTTTGTATTATAACATATTGAAGTCGAAATTTGCATATAACCGTTTTATTACCGAAATGAAAAAATAAATTCATTGAAGAACAGTGCCATGGATTATGACATGACATGTATAAAAACAAAATTTCTTAGATTTTGTAATTTTTAAATGTTTAAAATAAATTAGCATTCCTTTATTTCAAATTCTTTTTTTTTTTTTTTAATACAAAAAAGTCTATGTGGTTTGTAAACATGTCATGTCATTGTCCATGGCACTGTTATTCAGTGTATACTTTCTAATGTCGTTAAGTATGTTGGTTTTTTTTTTTATTACACAAAAACGTTTTATGCAAATTGTGACTTTAATAAGCTACAATACAAAAACTGTGAAAACTATAAAAATTTCGCTACAGTAGAAAATATGCAGTAATATTCCTACAAAACAAACTCTATCTCATACGAATTAAAATGTTTTAAAACAACGAAAATTTTCAGTGAACCATCCCTTTAACAACAGAGAATCAATGGCATGATAAGCGAAATTGCGTACGTAGTCCTACTTGCCTACTAATTTATCTGAGAAAATTAACAGCCACTATGAAGACTTATTGGTCATAACAAAAATGTTCACATTATTGTTTACGGTTGTAAATTAAGTTTACGATCAGCGCGAGAGCTTTCTAATCTTAAATTATGCTTTTTACTATATTTTCTTAAAAATAATTTTTACAAGAAGTGTGTAAGCATGATAGTTTTACAATAAATTTTAAGTGAAAATATTTTTTTTTCAAAGCAATATAATTTTAATATTCAAGAACCCCTATACTGTCTTCCCACGACAATAGTGTAATTTTTACCTTTTTCCTTGGTAGCAGTATACTTACCAAATTTTTAAGATTTTTGCACGCCAATGTATCACCAATTTTGTTATGACAATAAGTCAAAACCAACAAAAATATTATTTTGCTGACGAACAGTGCATTATTTTGCAAAACATCTGCACAGAATTGTGATAAACCGTATTTCTTGGTGGTTGCTGAAATCTGCAACCTGCTCTTACCTGAAGAGATCCAAGAAGACTTTACTTCACAGGATTGTTTCTGTAGTACGTCTTCATAAACTCATCTTTGACGGATGATCTCTTCAGGTATGGGCAGGTTGCAAATTTCAGCAACCACCTTACGACACGATTTACAGATATTTTCATAAATAGATGTTGGCGTGAAAGGTACAAGAAACTTGACACCTTTGACAGAATTTTCTATCTTAACATAAGGGACACCTATTTTTCACGAAAACAAATTCGCCCCACTTTGTTTCGGTGCTTTACGTACACATAGGCAGTTCGGCTTCATGGTTATTGGCAGAGTGTCTTTTTGAAGAGCCGTATCTCATTTGACTGAGCAAACTACAATAACGTTGATGCAACACCACAGAACTGCAGATGTGCACGTAAGTCACCGAAACAAAGTGGGGCAAAATTCTTCGAAAGCCATTAATAGAGATAATGGTTAGAGATGATGGTTTATCGCGGGAAAACTTGACTATTTGCTAGACTTCAACATACGCTCAGCTTATGAAAAGATAACTGGCTTTCGCTTGTACGTGGAGCTGTTGCCCCAATTTGACTAAGCCAATAAGAATCCTGCTATTGTAATATTTGATGCCTGTTATTGGTCTGCAGACAGCTACGGTGTGTCAGTGGT
>PNEQ01085094.1:7418-38049 GCA_003012365.1 Medauroidea extradentata | reverse complement strand
TTTTTCGCGATATACCATCATCTCTAATAATGGTTAATCGCGGGAAAACTTGACTGTTTGCTGGATTTAAACACATGTTCAGCTTACTAGTACATGACTGGCTTTAACTGGTATTTGGAGATGTTATCCTATTAGACTGAGCCAATAATAATCCCGGTATCGTAATATTTGATGCCTGTTGTTGGTCTGCATACACCTAAACATATATGTTGCTAGAAACTACAGAGCTTTCAAGGGTATGTTGGCACAAAACATTTTCGCGGTATACCATCATTAGACACACTGGAAAATCGCGGGAATAGTTGACTGTTTGCTAGGCTCCAATGTGATGTTTATAACACTGAATGTTTTGTATCAACATTGGCTATCGTTTATTTGAAGCATTGTTTCTCTCTACAACAGGCCCAGTTAGAACTGTACAGCTCAGACACACAGCGTGTGTGATTTGTCCCAAAACTGTTCACACGTGTCACGGTTAATATAATACACTTTATTGGAGACTGTTTTAAACATTTTCGCGATTTTCCAGTGTCTCTAACCCTCATCTCTAGCCATTAATTTAAAAAGTGGTTTTGCACCAATGTTAAAAGAAGTGCCTAGCAAGGAGGAGAAGGTAACGGCAGAGTACGTGTCTTGGCGAAAGGCAACCGTGTACGATGGACGAGACCTTCGGAGTCTTGTTGTCTGCACGAGAGGTCAGGTCGGTGCGACGTCTTTTCGTTACGTACGTCCGTCCGCGGACTCCATTGTCCCGAGGGGCATCAGTCAGAATTCCCCTCTCTTTTTTTTTCACCACAGGTAAACCACATCTCCCCTCTCCTTCCACGAACCTCGGGGTCCGCTCGTTATTCACCGCCCATCCAATGGCGAAATGTGTTTTCCTTTGTGCGCGTCCAACAGTCTTTTTCCACCCGCGCGATGTATGACATGTTGTTAGTCATTGCGGTGAAAGCATTCAATAATGGACCCTCTCACCGCGCCGAGTCTTTACCAGTGCGCTTTTTTTTTTTGTACTCTTTTGTCGGGGCCGCGTCTCTCTTTCTTGACGTTCGCTCTCTCGGGCGCCGAACAAACAGTATTGTTCGCCGGCGACGAAGGCGACGCGCCGCGCATACCAAGCGGCAGATATCTGGTCCCCGTCTGAAGACGACGATTCGCCGCGGCGACTGCCCACGCTACTTGCGTGCCGCGTCTCACCGGAGACACAGAGATTTATACTCTCCTTCCTCTGTTCCGCCGCAGAGAAGCGGTCCGGAGGCGACGTGCCGAGACGTATCGACGACAGCAGGAAGCTCTGCGCGCGCGGGGGATCTGCATTCGGCGGCACGTCCTCTTCGGCATTGCCATTCTCGCGCGTCTCAAGTCCATGTTACACTATACACGGAATAAAACTCATCACTCAGTTTTTCTACCGTCAAGCAAAATATATAATATATGTTAATCCAATACAATGGAACCTCGTTAATACAAACTCTGTTAATACAAAGTTCTCATTAATACAAACTGAATTATATTCCCCTTGGAATGGGACAAGAAATTAAATAATTACATTAATGTTCAATAAAAATTATCTTATACATTAAACCATGCAATATCAAGTTCTCAAGTAAAAGAAAGTCACAGTGGTAAAAAGATTCTTTGATTTGTGGGGATAAACAGAGTAACCAAAATTTTAGAATCATTTTACAGTTTTAGTGAACACCTGTTAGTACAAACTTCATTATTACAAACAGCCAAAATTTTGGTCCCTTCAGGTTTGTATTAAAGAGGTTTGACTTTATATAAAACCCAAAATATCTTTAGAGTTATCTGTAATAAGTAGTTTTTCATTTTGGATTACAATGTAATACAATTAATAGTCCACTCATTATAGACAAAAGAAAGGTTTTCTGGTGCAAAAGGTTGAGACGTTTTGAAACTTGGCAGAAGAACCTTATTACCACTGCTCGCACCGCCGTCTTGAAAAATGGTAACCAATGTCGGTTTTTTTGTTAATAACTTAATGGACGACTTGAAGTACACGCCCCCTGACGTCACCGCTGGGGAAAAGTACTGTGGGAAACAAAACTTGTTTACAAACATGTTGATTTGTTAGTTGGTAATGGAAGAAAGCCAAAATGTTGCGGTATTCATGGAGATAGGAATTGTTTCCCACACCTTACTGAAGCTCCGCCTCTTTTCAAGTCGTCCATTCATAAAGGCTTTATAGGAAAATGTTTAATATTAAAATTGAATTTTTTTTTTTACAAAATGGCTTCCGTACATTTTCTTCGTCAGACTAAAATTTCCCTACTACCATTGCCGAACATTAATATGAATGTTTAGAAATTGCAGTAAATCGGAATTCGCATGCTATTCTGGACCAATTATCTGTCTATTATCATTTTATACAGTAAAGAAATAAAAAATCTGTTTCGTTCGATAAACTCATTTCCATCACCACCCATGTGATATAATAAGTGGTAGCGCTTTGAAGAAACTGTAATTGTTTACCATATGTACTCAACACTGAGAAGAGAAAAAAGTTAGCTCACTTGCCTATGTAAGGGTGGACAGCGTTTATATTTTACATCAGGCAATAACTAACTTCATATTATTAAAATTTTAAATTTTAACTTATGAAAATAATAGTTAACAGAGTATGTCTATATTCTAAAATCACGATTACGTTTCAATTTTTATATAACAATCAACGAGCTATATAGTAAACATAGAGGGGCAGAAACAGCAATCTCCAAGGCTGTGAGGTGAAGCCCAATGGAACGTGATATTTTGACCCTAGATAAAATGGCGGACTCTTATGTCCGGTCGAGAGACGAGAGCGATTATGCTAATTTAAACATTATTACGGTATAATATTTTACAATAATTATTGACATTTTTTCCTGTGTTTAGCGGGAATGTAGTGGAGCTATAAAGTAACGGATTTTATGCGAATATTTGACGGATTTTCAACATAATGTTGGCCACACTGCTGTTCGCCATGTTTTCTTGGGTCAAAACCACGGTCGTAGAAGAACAGGTCTGGACACTCGCCTGGATATTTGACCCCCTTGTTGTTTGGCTGTAGTTAACCAAGTTACCGACAATATTGTGTTTTATTGGCGCTGATGTTACGGCGATCGGACTAAACTCCGCCCACTTCCTTTCCGCTAAGATAAACAATTTATCAAAACGTATTTTTTTATCAATTTATGAAATGCTTTCTTCGCTCACAAATTTAAGAAAAGGCTCTAGCAATCTTTATTTACTTTATAAATTTAACAATGGAAAAAAGTTGACGGAGTTTGAGTCCGACCGCCCGGAAAACAGCGCAAAAAAGTACGGCATTCTCGGTAACTTGACGAACTACAGCCAAACAACAAGGCGATCAAGCAAAATACATTGTTAGATAGGCGAGTGTCCAGACCTGTTCTTCTACGACCGTGGTCAAAACAGCCCAATGGCTTCACTTTGGAAGCGTTTCAGCCCCTCTATGTTAACTATATAGCTCGATGATAACAATATATACAACTTGAACTACCCATAGAGCAATGTGCTGCTACAGAAGGAACTGCGCTCCTATCGGCGGGAGCTGGAACCAAATAAACCGCCTCGTGTTCTTCTCATGAGTTTCCTATATTGTCCTTGCACAATATTTGGTGCATAGCTTCGGAAGTTACAAGATTATTCGAAAACTACTCTGCGTAAATGTCTGCTTAGGAATAGCAATGTGCATCAATACTTTCGCAAGTATGGGCGCAGCGCGGGCGGATGAAGACAGCTCTGGCCTTCGAGCAATCAAACCTTCTTAGGAAAACCTTCGGAGATTGTTTATATTTTTTGTTGCACATTTTCTCGTATGTAAGTGAAGGTTTTTCTGCGACTCAACATACGCTAGCATTGAGGTTTAGTAGTCAACAAAAACACTTCGGTTTGTCATCCACCCAAATTAAAAAAAAAATTAATAAATTAATTAATAAATGGTTGCTCAACCTTATTCTCACCCAAATTAAATATATGATGATGAAAGAGTAGGAATTTAAATTTGGATATCGTTTGGCCAAAGCTTCTCGAGATAGGACATACTGTCCAAAATTTTCATTAATGGCAACCATTAAAAAAAAAAAACACTGTGTAGTAAAAAAAATTATTTTCAGATATGATTTGTAGAGACAAGAGGAATTCGTGGGTTGAATGACCTGTATGCTAGCATACAAGAATATCTCTGACACAGTGCTATCACGTGAATGGGTCTGCAAATAATAGCTGCTTTATTATTGACTTAGTGCAGTCTGGGAAGTGTCATTTAAGTCAACAGCCAATAGCAAATATGACAAAAACGTACAGTTGCGTGAATTATATAGTCTGCCAAAAAAAAAAAACGGAAACTTGTTGACTCTTAGTGAATTGGAAATATTAAAGGTGTTTAATGTGTTCTAAGATATTTGGTTAACAGATTCTAAAGTTTTAAGGGAACTGGGCAGACATACGCGCACACTCATGGACAGAGGATGTTATTGTCTCGTTTAGCTGTACTTTCTACACAATATATAAATGTTAGAAGGGCATGTTTCATAATTTGTCGCTAAATACATTAATTGAAATTTGCAGGTTTCTCTGAGTCAGTAAAAATTATTGTAAAAACCGATAAGACCTAGAAAACGGTTTTTACCAACTTTCTGAGAAAATTTATGCCCAATTGACATATTTCTGGGGCACAATCTCAGACGCTGAAAATAAGAATGCCGTACATTTTATTTTGACGCAAGGTGACAACAGTTAATAAATGTGTTGTCTCAAGTAGTTTTGATGTTTGTCTCTACACTAGTGGACAGTAAAAATTTAAGGTAAACGAATACGTCACTCTGGCACAACGATTGCCCATTATGTTGGCAATACCTCGACAATTTTCTTTTATATGTTTGTTCTGTATTGAATTCTACAAAACTGGTGATGTCAATAAATGGCTACGGAATAACGGGGCGCGTTTTAACTGAATCTGGACAGTAACGAAGCGCGTTATAACATGAAAGAGGCTTAAGACTTCCCTATTTAGTTTTGTAGTGGTTTCGAAAATATTTTTTAAACACAAATTAACACATATATCAAAAATGCATTGTGGCAGTTTTAACACTCATATATCATCGTTTGTACCTTAATTTTTCTGTTGCAATACACCTAAAATATTTTTAGATTTTTGCCCCTGAAGTATCACACATTTAGTTGTCAAAATAAGCCAAAATTAAACAAAATAATTTTTTGCTAGCAAACGGTACATTATATTCAAAAACTCTCTGGCAAAAATTGTGTACTGTACGACTGTACACAGTCTCAAATTTTTACAAAGTATTTGGTTAAAAAAATATTAGAGTTATTTGCAATTGTTTGAAATAAATGAAAGATCATGGCCTTAAGCCGTCCCTAGGATGTGATGTTTACAACGGCAGCGCGCCCATGGAACCACGCTCTGTTGTAAGCGCAGCGGGGGCGAACACATGGGAGGAGAGGTGTGAAAAAACCCACGACATCACGCCTCGTTCCCACACGTGATCGGCGGTCGTAAATATGCTCCGTGTGAGGGATACGAGAACCTTTCCGTCGTCACGGTCGGACAGAGCAAGACACCCACGTCGAAGATCCTTGTCTCTCGGTGGCCTCCTCGCATAGTGTCGCAAATGATGTTTCAGACCTCACACTGAACTACGGAGTTTCCCCATCTCTCTCTCTCTCTCTCTCTCTCTCTCTCACTCTCTATCTCTCACCCTTCCAATTCTGGGATCAACCACAATAACTAGACGGGCGTGACGAGACAACAACAATTCACGTTTTTTCTGAACACTTATTTGATCGCCGTGAGACAAATGCTAAAAACAAATTTGTAAACATAACCTCGAGCGTTAGTCTGCTATTTCTATGAAAATTATCAAATAAATATTAAATTAAACAGGAGTCCAAAAACAAATACATAAGGAGCACACAACGCAAATGTCGGGCTGAATTGGAAGCGAAAATGTAAGTGGCAAATTGTTGTACGACATTTTATGTGCCTATTCTGGCAACACTGCACGGAGAAAGTCCCCTCTAGCGCTCCACATCCAGGTATGATTTTATGTAAGTTACGTCGAGTAAACCAGGGGGTGGTCATGCCGTATACTGCCCAAGCAAACACTTGAAGTCAGTGTATTTGTACCTTTGATGCTTGAACGTCTATGCACGTGGTCACTGTAGACCATAACATTGTTTCCGCCATAAGAGCCAGTGTATTTTACTCTTAAGTTTGAAGAGCAATTGAGTTGAAACGATTTATTGAATAGCAAATGTGTCGTGTTTATCGGAGTCTACGTTGTTTGAGGAACGAAATTTCAAAATAATATTAAAACTCAACTATATGCCTGCGTTTTGAAACACATTTCTGTGAGTACCGACATCGCCAACTGTTTGTGCATGGACACCATTGTTAAACTGACATTTCGTTAGTTTCTGCTATTTATTTAACATTTTGTATGCAAAATTGTATGTTTTATTATTGTTGGCAAGTAGTTGCACATCGTCAGTGACGTACATACGTGTAAATAAACAATATATGCGGCTGTATTTTCAGGTTAGTTCGCTACGTTTATTTACATAAACAATTTTTTAACAACATAGTTTACACTATGCAAATGTAAAACATGGCCTTTTTACTCGTGAAATGTAACAGTATCAGATGTATTTCACGTACCTGTTCTCTCTTCACACCCGAATTCAACGCACGTAACAGTTTTCATTCAAATCTGTTCATTCTTCAGTATCGACACCATACGAGAAGCTTACGAAAACTCGTTGCTGTGTGTTGGTCAATAATAATATACTGTTCACGCAAAACTGACATATATACGTCGACTTCAAGGAAGTTCCAACATGCCATCTCCTGTATACTCCTACCTCCATGGAATAAACGTAGTATCATGTTTCGACTGCTCGGGATTTGATCCTTCACCCATAGTATGCAGGCCATAACAGTAGTAGTAAGATATCTGTGGAGCCCAAGAGGAGACTAACTACAGTGCTATGTTGCCACATTGTGTATGTAGTAATGTCGTCGTACAAATTTTGCCACTACCAGGATTCTCGTAGTGTGCTTATTTTTCGATTGTTTTTGGACAACTTTGATTTGTAAGCGTATTTAATGATACCCCAATAAAACACTTTCTACATAAAACGTAAAATAAAAAAGTCAAATATGTTAATAGACACCTTCATAAAGCCATGCATTTATAAACCATAAATCTGTTAGGATACGTCGAATACCAAAGTACAGTCTTGATCGTGGATACTCACGAGCGATCCTTATTGTGAAAGGTTGTGGATTCGATTCTTGGTGCTAGCAATAATTTTTTTTAAATAACTCGGCCCAAAAATCTATGCACAGCCAAACAAATATTTAGCTGAACTGGCAAAATATTAGCTACATTGTGGCACAAAATAAAAACCACAGCTAGAACACCGTTGTCACAAATATATATATATATTTTTTTTTGTTATAGCTTGCAGTAACGGTCGAAAAAAATAGTTTTGCGAATAAAATAGTTAAATGGGAACACTGCATGGAAAAGTTGGATTTCTCAAAGACAAACTTCGTGATATAAAACATGATTTACAATCTACTTGGTACAAATAAATTTGAGATATTCGCGAAGGAAATTCAGTAATACCAAAATTATGTTTTTTAATAATTTCGTTACTGTAAAACAAAATTTCAGCACTGCACGCCAAACAGTCCCAAATACAGTATTATCGCTGTTGCAAATAAACTCTTTCTATCTTAGAGCATAGATAACAACTCGAGAGCTGATTGCCTATCCCTTTCCATGCTTAGAAGGGATTCCTAGATATAATAAGCTGTTGATGGGCACCGAGCGAAACAAGTTTCATAATTATTACTACATAGCGGTGAGCATGATATTGTATTTAAATATCACTCACATTTAAAGCAGCATACGCAGATGGATTCGCTGTCACATATTACCAGCATCCATCTATTCTCGTTCGTTTTTGTGTAAAATAAAAGTTTATTTACATGTTCTGTTTACATTGTCTTTGCACTTTCGTTTGCCAGTAATTTAAAGAATGAATGAAACTAAATCTGTTGTGTATTGATTGTAAAAGATTCAATAGTCAATAAATCTCATTAATCAAGGTCTTTACAAAGGGATATCGTAACATTTATTATTTTGTAGCGGTTTTCGTATATTTTGCCTATCGATAGATGTAGGTTTCACAACAAAGGCACCAAACTATCTCTAGTTATCCATGTTCTAAGCTTTCTATTGTGTACTCTTAACTTAGTTTTGACAAAGACTAAATAGTAATACAGACAAACTCCGCATCCCCATTTGTATATCATGGTCAAAGTAGTGTTATTTTCAGTATTAACACACGTGATTGTTTCTGATTGAACACTTACAAGTCTCTGAGCTGCGTAGTCTCATAATCCCTGTAAGCGCACTTCTGCAGATTGTTCTGTTATTTTTACAGAAGCTTCATTATGGTAGCATATTTTCTTAGCTACAAAAATAGCAAGATATGTTGGAAAATTTACGTTTTTCTTGATATTGTATTAAGATATACTGGTGCTTGGTCAACTTCCCGTCTTCATACAGCGCCAGTGCTTCGTCAGCAGTGTAAGGAATGGTTGCTTTACTGGTTGACCGAAAAGTTTTTTAATTCAGAATGCTCATTTTGGATAGTACCCTGTCACTTCTCTAAGTATTTCAGCTGCAATCCTTCTGCCATGCTCTCATAAACTGGTTTATTGTAGCAAAATGTAGCTCGTCTCTTGATGTAGCCTTCAACAATACCTGAATCCTCCGATTTTTTTTTTTTGCTGCTGATTTCTTCGAAAGACTTTTGTCGGCGGCCAGCTCTTGAAGAAACACATTTTTCTGGAATCTGAGTCACTTACAGTTGCCACAAAGTATACGTTACCCTCTAGCCACTTACGATATTTCACCAAACATTAATTTCGTGTTCTATTGATTGCGTACCACCTTGAGTCAAGATTCGTACAAAACTGGCTCAATTTACGTTCTATACTTTGCCAGACACTTTCGTAAATTTTTCTAGATTTTAAAAATAAGTATACATTTTAACATTATATTTTTCCAGTCACGTTTGCCACGTGCTCTCTTCCATGTAGCCAAAAAAGTTTTCCTAGATACTGCACAGACTGAAAATAAAACTATATAACTTTTAGGGGCAGCTGGTGGCAGCTGTTCTGGGAATTTTCGTCAAGAACATTGAAAAATGAGCGAGAAAATGTTAAGTTTAGATTGAAGCTCTGTGAAGTTCCTTTATATATATATATATATATATATATATATATATATATATATATATATATATATATATATATATGACCAAACTTTACATATTATGTAGCTTAATGTCGCTGTAACGCTGCATATTTAGGAGTGCTGTAACTTTTAAATGTACTGGTATTTGCACTACTTTATGGGCAATTAATAATGTACATACCTGTATTTGAAGCATCCACAACTTTTGTGGTGAAGCATACAAGCACAGACAAGCAACTACGCGCTTAATTCAGATACTTTTATAACACTGCTGGCAGCGACGGAGCTGCTGAGCACGAAAGGGGCGATTTCAAGCCTGCTGATCTGGCAAGATAGTTCCCAGAGCTCGTTTATAACTCCGATATGGCGTGCTATGTGGCTTTGGCAATAATTTAGCTAGCAGTAACAGTTTTTTATGACACTATGAAAAATTGTATTTTGTCCACTTAGATTCCCATTTTGAACCACTGTGCGGTTGTTGATATCAGCCACATGTCAGTTTGGCCCACGGTCGTAGAAGAACAGTTCTGGACACTCGCCTATCTAACAATGTATTTTGTTTGACCCCGTTGTTGTTTGGCTGTAGTTAGTCAAGTTACCGAGAATGTCGTACTTTTTTGCGCTGTTTTCCGGGCGGTCGGACTCAAACTTCCTCCACTTTTTTCCATTCTTAAGTTTATAAAGTAAATAAAGACTGCTTGAGCCTTTTCTTAAATTTGTGAGCGAAGAAAGTATTTCATAAATTGATAAAACATACGTTTTGATAAATTGTTTATCTTAGCGGAAAGGAAGTGGGCGGAGTTTAGTTCGACCGCCCTAACAGCAGCGCCAATAAAACACAATATTCTCGGCAACTTGGTGAAATGCAGCCAAACAACAAGGGGGTCAAGTTTCCAGGCGAGTGTCCAGACCTGTTCTTCTACGGTCGTGGTTTGGCCAAATATTGTACAAGGACAATATAGGAAACTCATAAGAAAAACACGAGACGTTTTATTTGGTTCCAGCACACGCCGACAGGAGCGCTGTTCCGTCTGGAGTAGTACATTGCTTAATGGGTAGTTCAAGTTATATATATATATATATATATATATATATATATATATATATATATATATATATATATATATATAATGTATAAATTGAAATATAATCGTGGTTTCAGAATATAGACATACTTTGTTCGATATTAGTTTCATGAGTTAAAATTTTAAAAAAATAATAAACCTTTTCTGATACCATTAACCTAACAGAAATTTAGTCTGTAAATTTATAAACACCATAGACAATAGAGACATACGAATGTGAATTTTGATATAGTGTTTCCTGCACACGTCGTCGGTAACGCGTCTCGCGCAGTAACGATTATAAAAAGGCGGAGTTTCCCATATTGTCCTTTACGATATTTGGTTTGGCTTCTTCATGTTACTGCAGGTTTCCTATTAGTCTGGCTGCCGGCTGGCAAGGCTTATTGGCGGTAGGCGTTTCCGCCATGTTGCTGGCCAGCGAAGCCATTTTGCTGGTGTGTGTCACAGAACTTGCCGTTCTACCTGCCAATTTTACTTCTGTGTTACTAAATGCTGTGCGGATTTGACCATAGTTGTACAGACCGTTCACGCGAATTACGTAAGGCGTGGTCAACGTGCGCATTCGCAATTAAAAAATGGCAGAGCTGATCTGGAAACATTTATTTCTGGTCACAGCATTGTCGCTAATTTATAATACCCGACCCGCCCGTCATGATAAGTTGTGTAGTGTCGTGCTGGATGTTGTTCCAATTAATTCTCTGTCCTGAAGGCAATGAACAAAGTTAATAGAGTAATTTTCCGTCAGCAATTTTTGTGTGTGTGTGTTTTTTTTTTTTTTTTTTTTTTTTTTTGTAATACGGGCGGTTATTTACATAAACTTAGTTTCAAGCAGACTTTCACGTCTGCACAGAATATCAGACGCTTTTAGTTCCAAGTTTTTCCCCGCCATTACTTACGTTCCATTTTTATTCTCTCCGCACGCTGTTTACATCTAGAGTAAATGTTCTGGCGGAAAAAAAAAAGTTTCTTTTTGTTTCAGGCATAGTAATTAACATCTCGTGGAAGGAAAAAAGACGGTTAGAGAAATTATATACAAACTGAAATTTTATAAAAAGTATTCTGAACGCGCTGCACTGCTCCATATTTTTTAAACAGAATTTTAGCACAGAAGCTTATTGATTGAAAACTGACGTAATTAATAATGCTACAATAAACAATGAGTATAAAAAGAAATTGTGATACTCACTCCGAAATGCATCTGAGCATACGATTATTTTAAGGCTCATCAGTCATATATTTGATAATTAATTGGCAAAACGATTTATGATTTTTTTTTATATTTTATAGAGCTAGAATTTTTTGGTGTAAAGGTTTTTGCACCAACTTGCTCAGTGCCTTACATCCGCGTCTGCATCTATGCTTTATGATTGTTGGCTGCACGTGTTTTTTTTTTTTTTCGTGCAGAGACGTGCTTCATTTGACTGTGCCAATAAGAATAAGTTTTCTGCCACACCACACGTCTGTGATTTGCTGGTAGAAACACTATGACACTAAGAGTCTTAAACATCAGATGACTGGCAAAAAAGCAGAACTGCAGACGTTCTCTTGAGCCCTTAAAACAAAACGACTTGTGTGTATATATATATATATATATAAATAATTCAAGGCAGCTACAAAATATTTTGTAGGTGTTTACCCTGCAACATATATATCTTGTGGTCATCACAAAAACATTTCGTTGACACCATTACAGTATTATGGCAATCACAAATTTATTTTCTGGTTGCTACAAAATAATTTTACAGGGAAAACTTCCTACAAATTTATTTATTTTTTTTTTTTTCGGTGAAGTTGGTGCAAAATTCTTTCCAACAAAAATCTTTGACTGCACCCAATTAACAAATATTACAATGTTAAAAAGTGCCGCTCATAGCAACAAACGTTCTAGGGAGCAAAATGCTTTGTCACAGCATATCTCATGACATCGGATAATACGGAAATCGTAAATACTGTAATACTTCAATAAAAACTCGCATCACATTTCGTAATTTGCACATTCGTACTATCAAAGTCGACAACACGTTGTAAATACTCAGGGGTAGTATAAATAAACGTTGACTGAGGAGTGAAACTTTGGGCAATGCATCAATCACTCCGTGCGAACTTCTAAACTGGACTGCAAGGACGGGGGTAAACGAAAGCACCCCTAGAATCCCCGCAAATAAAAAAAGACCTCCAGGATGTTATTCATTTCTAAACTGTAACATAGATGTCAGTTTCACCGTTGATATAGCAAATTTTGTCTTGCACTGTGCCACATATCAGAAAATATTAGTTATTTCTACAGATCACGATTATTCGTGGGAAAACTTGACTATATGCTGGGTTCTAACCTACGTTCAACCTATTAGAAGGTTACTGGCTTTTTAAAACGATATTCAGTTTCCCTGTTGACTCAGCCAATAAGAATCCTCCTAGTCATTGTTCTGCAAACAACTTGTATGTTGTGTCAGATATTTATCACCCCGACTTAAGGGGCCCACCTCGTGGCACATGTGTTTGTGTGAGTGAGGTATGGTGCTAAGGGCGACGTCGTATGGGCCATACAACGGTGCGTCGCCTCTACGCGTAAGGCGTGCAGTCTTCGCGAAAAAACTTATTTCCTATGGGACTTTTAAGTGAAGACCCTATTGTTTTATTTACGAAATCACTTTACTAAAGTCCAATTCACTACCCTTAAGTGGTTTCACTTGTATTCGGCCAATATATTTTCCGCTATAGCAGCCTGAAAACCCCGTTTTAACCCATTTTGACGTTCCCTAAAAGGGGATTTCTAATGCGTGTGTTGTCTTGAAAGTACTTAAGGGCAGTCGTCTGAAGTGTGTGTTCTTTTCGTAGAGAAACGGCGTGAACACACGTGTATTAGTTTCGGTCTAAAATTTTTTCTTCAAACACGCTGCAGTGTGATTTTGTGGCAACGAGGCGGACCTCTTAAGCGTTGCAAGAAACGGCAGCGTTTTTCAAGGGTATGTTCACGCAAGAAATTTTCGCAATATGCCATCACTAGAGACCTGAAAATTTTGCGTTTTATTTTGGCCCCAAGCTAATAAATCCAGCAACTGTATGTTCGTGCCACCTTCGCAATTGGCCCGCGACTTATTTGACACTCTTCCTGGAAGTCGCTTAGCCAATATTACAGAAGCAACTAAACGCAGGCCCATATCACTGCGTCATCGAGCAGCCAGTGAGCAGATAATGTCTGCTTGAATATACACATGTTCTTGGAGGCTAGCCTACATGTCTGTGAACACGTGAATTTTTCTCGTCTCTAACCTTCACCTATAGTTATTTCCCGTAAGTAGCTGTCAAGTGGGACCGCGGCGGCCGAGGGGTCAAACCACTCGCCTTCCATCACGGCGACGATGTCGCTGGCTGGCGGGATTTCTCGGTGATCTCCCGTTTCTCTCGGCCTTTCTCATTCCAGTGCTTCTCCATCGTTGGGCTTCATTTCACGTCATCCTTCGGGGTACGAAGATTGCCTAATGGTTACATTCAGCAGCGGTATCCTGGCCATAGGTATCCTCTTCATACGATATTTATTTATTTCACTGTCAAAATTTACCAAAATTATACGACATATAGTGTAAAAAATGGGAAGCAGAAATGAAAATAATAATAAAGGGGGACGTACTCCAGACGTTCGCTGGACGTGGTTTTCGGATGCGGTGGTCGTCACGGGGGAGGGGGGAGGGAATGGGCAGCCACGACGGACAGCAGGAGCAATTAGCCACATGAGCAGGTCCAGCGGCAGAGATTACACGGGTGGGAGACCCCCATGAACCGAAGAGGGGCACGGGGGGACCCCCTCCGTGTCATTACCCACGCCACAACAATGACCCGCTCTGATGAGGCGGGGGGCCCGCGGGCCCCCTGATTGCGAGGCTAATTGGGCTAACCCCTCCACCCATGCCCCTCTCCCCAGCCCCCCTTGAGGGCACATTCGTTCCGGCGCCGTGTGCGGCCCCAGCTGCGACGTACGAATTACACCCGCGTGCCCCGCTACGAATTACCGTTAATTGTCGAGGCGGGCGGGGAAGATTACCCCCCTCCCCACCGTCCACCAATCCTTACCATAACCCTGTTTCCGACCGTGAAACACGTTATGTATGAAATGAGACGCACAGCGGTATCGCAAGGACATTCGCTCGGGCAAGTCTTGAGATTTACATGCGCGGCCCACGGTCGATAGATGTACCCGCACGGTAGACGCTACAAAATAACGGTTGTCGGTTCAATGCGAATTATGGCCAATGCTGCTGTGTTGTAACACTTTTAGCGATTTTTTTCTCAGGTTAAACGGGCCAGATGTTATAAATCTGTTTGCCAATTTAGTTAAATATGGTTTACACCGAGATAGTTAAAATTTTCAAGACATTTATGTCAATTGGCAAAAATTTCCTAAATTAAATACTTGGTTTTCTTTTAAGAAAAAATTACCAACAGGGTGTAAACAGTTCGAATCAAAACTTCTAAAAATATTTACAATATTGGTTCTTGGCAATCCTTAAAAAAAAAAAAAAAAAAAAAAAAAAAAAAAAAAAAAAAAAAAAAAAAAAAAAAAAAAAAAAAAAAAAAAAAAAAAAAAAAAAAAAAAAAAAAAAAAAAAAAAAAAAACGCGGAAAACGGTAGAAACAAGGGAGAGTGGCCTTACACCCTTTGAAGTCAGTCATGTAAACACGATTAAAATATATTATATTTTATTGTCGCCTCGTGTGTTAAGGATGTTTAAGTGGTCAAAAACTATGTTTCTGTTATTTCAGTGTATTTTTATTTTTTTGTGTTAGTTTATCAAAGAGGCGTACTAATTTAAGAAAAATGTAAAAAAAGGGATGACACACAATTTACAAGAAAATAGTTATAATTGTTATACTGTAAATGTTATATATTTTGCAAAACATATTTCGAAATTCATTTATGTTACAAACTTGGTCCACATTTTAAAATGGATGCTAAATTATCCAGTTTACGAAAAATAAGATTCATGAAAATTTATTAAGGGGTTTGCATGTAGTTTTGTATTTATTGCTTCGGTTAATTTCATAGAAAAAGTAGCCAATTAATAATTTACTGAAGTCGTTCAAATTGTTCATTTACAGAAGAGTTTCCTCGTGAAGTGACTGTGATTAAGATAAACATGAGCCAGTGCATGCCAATATGCCTAATTAATTTATGAAATTTGAACAGCGCTATATTTGATGATAATTTAAAATATTAATAACTGTGTTAAAAACATATATGAAAATAATTTTCCCCTCAGGTTTGTGTTTTTTTTTATATTTCCTTTTGCAAGAAGTCACAAAACCAGAAAAAAACACTTAGAACTGAGAGAATAAATGCTGAAACTGAAAATAAAAATTTTAAAAATTCAATAACTTGTTTTAATACAAATAATTTTTATTCTTTATTTTTATGAGCATGACATTGTAGCCTGCAATGTCTTTATCCACTGTGATTTTTTTTACTTTGGTATATCAGTTGGTTTTAGTGTAGTCATTGTAAACATGCAAAATATGGCTTTAACAAGCCATTACGCGAAAACTATGAGAGATAAAAAAATTTCATAAGAGTCAAATTTAGTCACATTTTGTGTCTAAAATAAGAAGAAAAATATCTGGTACAAATAAAAAATAAAATAATGATGATAGAAATTGCGGTAATACGCGCCCTTAATGGAGTATATCCGCTGATGTGCCGTCTCAATGGTAGCATGTGGGTGCTCATAAGCCCACACGTGTGTGTTGTGGATGTTCATGATACCATCATGGGTGAAGCATGCTTCGTCTGTAAATAAAACGTGCACGAGGAACTGTGTATCTAGCCCACACTCAGCCAGGAACCATTGGCAGTAGGCAACCCGGGCTGGAAAGTCTGGTGCGGCCAGTGTTTGCACACGTCGTACATGACATGGGTACAACTGTCCCTCGTGTAATACCCGTCATACGAGGTATGGCGAAACACCTTCTGCTGCAGCAGCTCGTCTGGTACTTGTGCCCGGCATTGCATCCATCTGTCGTAACACATGCTCCATTCCTGTGTCGAAACTGTTCTTGGTCTACCTGCATGTCACATGTTGGGTTTAATCCTGTCTCGCGCAGGCGCTGATGTGCCCTTGTGAACACTCTGATGTCAGGCCGTCTTCTCTGCGGGTACGTCTGTTGATGCATTCAAGCTGATTCCCGTGTATTGCCATTAGCTCGCCCATACATGAAGTGGATGTCAGCAATTTCTTCATTAGAAAACGTGTGTAGAGCCATGGCGACCTCCTCGGACACTACGCAGACACACTGCATTTGCTGTTGACTGTGGGAACTGGTGCCTGGTAACAGTTTTGCAGCATTGCCATGTTTGCACGTGTCCATGCGTCACAACGGGAAAACCATCGTTTTCTGGACCTAAATTTATTAGCACTATTTGCTTGTTTCATCGTCCTCGACACACCCCTTTCGTTTGTACCTATAATTACCAAACAGCCTGTATAGCCTATCAGCGATTTTCTATAAGCCCGTCAGTTTTGGGAACCTGATTTCAGTCAGTTCTGAGTCGAGTTCCGCGGACGTGCAAGCGGAGCTGCAGGCGACGTCGGTATCGACGAGTTACGAAGACAACTGTGACTGCTAGTTGCTGGATACTGGTTGGAGGTTTGCGCAAATTAACAAAGTACAGAATTTCAAGGACGAAAAGAAAGAATAAATGGTAGGGAGAATTTTCCTTACGCTGGAATACAATTGTATATTTACACAGCCAAATGTCACTGCAATAAATGTCGTTCACTAAATCCCTGCAATTAACGAATGTCAATCCCCTCGGAGTACAACCTCATGTGAATCGTTGTCCTCGTCAAAGAACCGCAGGTAGTGTTGTTAGAAATTGTGAAAGGAACAGTTTTTGTGTACATATGCATTTGCGAGCTAATGCTGCCGAGTTGTTGGCAGAAACCCACAGTAAAAAAAAAGTCGACATAAGCTGATGTCAACCAACATATAACAACAAATTAATTCGGGACGGAACACATAGTCGTACGAAGGAAGTCGAAACGAAAACAAAATAAAAAAAAATTATAATCATACAACAAATTAAGGTGTATGGCAATAAAATGGACGAGGATAACGATTCTCGTTAGAAATTTACTATACGCAGAAGAAATAAATGTAAATAAGACGGATGCAGTAGTGAAATGCATTTCTTGCATTTACATTTGGCTGCGTAAATGTGCATTTCTGGGATGTTGGAAAGGGTTGCATTCCGTTTCATTTTTCTGCTTGCTCTTGAACTTACAATAATTTCCTGTTTCCTTTCTTAGCCGCCGGTCAAAAAAGTCCTTTGGTGGTTTGGCAGTCGTATAACGCCAATTTTGATTGGTTACCTTCAATTCCGTTTGCTACTTCTGCCCCCTGGCAATCGATCGTCCGCTTTCTTTTCCTTGCATTTAATGGACGACAATCTTCGTACAACTGGACCTTGGTTAGTTGAACAATTATTGAGGCCGTGCTTGGATATTATTTTTACCTCTTGCAAATCATTGCTGCACATGCCTGTATTAACATTGCGACGAGACAAATTACCAGCCCCCAAGAGTTGATCAAATGCTTCTGCCATCAGCCACATTAATTACGATATTCTTACAGTGCTGTTTACAAAAGCAAACAAAATCGTAAATACTAATGAAAAATCGTGTACGTCAAGCTTGGAAGGTATTTATGAGGGAAAAAATATTTACTTAGCTGAGTTTTTAATTCGATAAATTGTAATTTTATATGTTTGGTAACACAATTTTAGTTATTGGCAGTGCTTTTTTTTATGTTTTTAAAGGTGCACGCCTACTATCCTTGTGTTTGTATGAGTAAGTCACGGCGCTAAGGGCGATGTAGACCCGTTCACCTGATGCGGTATCGCCTCTACCGCAAGACACCGAAACGGCTTGCAGTGGTATGTTAGATCACTCGCCTGACTGACAATGTCATTGGTAACCCCAGCTTTTTATTTGGTGAAACGTTTCAGGCAAAGTCCATTGCATGCTTCTGTAGTAATTTTTCAGATACATATAACAGGTTAAATAAGCTGTATTTAGACTTTTTGTGAGACTGCGAAATTATTTTTCTAATCAACACGATACTTTGAAACTACATTTTCGTCATCGTATGAAGTGTATTTCCTTGCCGCACATTGACACATTGGGCACATGTGGAATAGTTTCGTAAAAACAACATATTTACGAAAACATTGCAACGCATTTTAAGCGCATTGTACGGGCCCGTAAGTAGTTGGCTGCCAATGATCCTTTTCTAATACTTTTGTTGGAAGTACTGGCTGTGAAATATACTTTTAACAATTTTTAAAAATGTGACGTATTAGGTTTTACATCTGCACCAACGACATATCATTTGTAGCTAATGAGAACGCACTGGTATACAAAACATAACAAAATATTTTTTAATTCCATTTGTTTTTACATACGAGACATTTTAGCCTACAGCATCGTTATTCAGCGAGAACAATTTCAGTTACGTAAGTCAGTTGGTTTTCTTTAAATGTATGAAACCGTTTCATGTAAATTCGGACTCATACGAAAAGTATGAAAGCTATCACAGCGTATGTTTACGGAACAAATCATATCTCGTACAAATTAAAAAAAATTACTTAAGCAGTGAGCGTTTTAAGAGAACCTCCCCCTTAAAGACTTTGTTAAAGTGTAAGAACACAATAAATAATATTTCTAAATTATTAATCTAGACAAGAGGGTGTTCAACAATGCTAACTATATGGCGGTTATATTATTTAGTATTAGCATTTACTGGTTTGTGGATGTACGCCATTGCTCATTTTTTTGCTGATCAAACCTGTGTTGGATGACAAAAACGAAAAACGAACAAGAAATATATATATACGCACACAAAAATAAAAAAAAGAAATCCCAGAGGATATGTCAGTTTTTTTTTATCCAACACAGGTTTGATCAGCAAAAACATGAGCAATAGCGTACGTCCACAAACCAATAAATGCTAAATTGTAAACTCCCATTGCAACAAACATTTAAAAATCTTCTATTATTTAGTTGGCGACGCGTACATGAAGTAACGCCCCAGACGCGTGGCCGGCGGCGGGTGTGAGCGAGTGACGAGTGTGTCGACTGCAGAAGACAGTCGCATCTATCACCGGAGACAGGTTTGCCGCGCCCGGTGACGCCCTTCCGATGTACGGCTGCGTCCGCGCCCAGGCGCCATTCTCGCCTGCCGGCAAAAACAAAAATTGAAAATAAAAAAAACAATCCCTCATGCATTTGCGTGGCCGGAGGTGAAACACGCAGATGGAAGAGGCGTGTTTGGGTGACGAGAAGACCTCCCTACGGTGCCGACTTGAAACGTGAGATCCGCGCTTGGTGAGGCAGCCACTCGTGACGGTCCGAGTCTTGGAACAGAGTAGGCTGGTATACAGAAGCCCAACTCTTCCGAGACGGTTGTATTACGTCACGAAATTTGCTTGGGTAAGTTAAAATATCATCTTAAGGGAGCGGTTCACCTCAGTTTTCAACGTCTTATTTTTTTATATTTGTTCCAGATATATTTTTCTTATTTTAGACATAAATTGTGATTTTTTCTTCCTCTTAGGAAATTTCTCTATCTTTCACAGTTTTTGAGTAATGAGTCATAAACGTCGAAATTTGCACTTTACGGTTTTTTGTACGCCACTAAAACCAACTGACATACCAAACCGAAAAAATTCACAGTGTATAAAAATGTGGTAGGCTGTGATTTGACACAAATATAAACAAAGGAATACATATTTTTGTATTTTTGAAATATTGTTGAAATTTTTAAATTTAAATTTTAAAATTCAGAATATCTTATTAAATACAAAAATATTTTATTTTTTGTTTTTATGCATGTAAAATCATAGTCTACAACATTCTTATACAGCAATTTCCTTCACAATATTTTTGTTTTCTATTTGTTCCAGATATTTTTTTCTTATTTTAGACACACAATGTAAATAAATTCAGCTCTTATAAAATTATTTTTTTATTTCTCATAGTTTTTGCGTAATGGCTTCTTAAAGTCAAAATTTGCATGTCTCCGTTTAAGGCCTACGCTAAAACCAACCGACATACCAAACTGAAGAAATTCACAGTGGATATAGACGTCGCAGATTACAGTGGCACGTGCATTAAAACAAAGAACAAACATTTTTTTTTGTATTTAACTTAAATGAAAATTGTGAAAATAAAAAATTATTTCAAAACACAAAAAATACTTTATTTTGCTGTTTAACATAGCTGAATTTGTAGCCTACAACATCGTTATTCACTGTTAATTTTTTTTTTTTTTTCAGTTTGGTAAGTGAGTTGCTTTTAGTGTCGTCCTTAAAACAGCCATCACGCGAAAACTATGCGCGATACAAAATTTTTATAAGAGAACATTTTAGTTACACATTTTGTCTAAAATAAGTAAACAATAACTGTTACAAATATAAAAATAAAAACACGATAATGAAATTTGCGGTAGATCGCACCCTTAAAGGCATGGGCCCGAGTTTCTTCGCATTTAACGACAATTATTTTTTAAAACATAAATGGGAGCCGATATCGTAAAATCGCTTCGTAACTATGTTGTGGCTGATTTAAAGTGCATACTCCAATTTTGTCGTGTCAGAAGACTGCTAAATAGTTGCTAATTAGTTAATTAACGAAATTTCCTTTTAATTGATAAATTAGCTCTACTCATCTGGCGTTTTGATAGCTAAAGCCTGGTAATCGAGTAACCCTGGTCACGTGAGTCGACAAACCTACCTAACCCTTGGAGGTCGCTTAATATAATCCCATATAGAGTTTATTTCCGACATGAATGCATTCTAACTGAGGAAAAAATTACTGTAGGATACACCGTCAACTTCTCAAAGTACAAACAGCAATAGGGTTATGGCCACTGTGCCTATTTATGCAAGGACTAGTTTTGAAACCCTTAAAGGGGGCGTATCGCAATATTGTCACATGTAGGTGTTGGAAATTGTTTCTACCTTGTACCTTAATTTTATGAATTAAAAATAACAATTTTGGATAATTATTTATTCAAGCAAAATCTCTTATGAAGACAATTCGAGACTGAAAGAAAAAATGTTCAGCACGCCTTTGTGACGTTTTTACAATACCTGCTCCCTATTAGGATAAAAAAAATATTCGCATAAACATCATAAATAGGAATCATTACTGTACTTGCTGACAACCAAAAAATATGAACTACAGAGGCAAGTATGTAGGCTACTTCATTTCTTTATCACAAGGAGGCTAAAAGCCGAATTCCTTAAAATTTTATTTTTAGCCACTTTTATAGGTATTCTCTTTAATGACATCCAATAGAAAATAGCCAGATAAGACATCAATAGAAAATAATTTTTATCTTTTCTGAAAAAAAAAATCCGTAATTCCGGAGTTGTTATTTACGGAGATACGAATACACGCCAAAACACAGATTTTACAGGCGAAAGCTTATTGTTAGCGAGATGTAAGCACCATTTGAATTGTTCCTTCTTTCTGATTTAGAATAAACAAACTGTTCTGCAGAAGAACTGTACAAATACTTTTCTTAAGAGTTAGTAGATTTTAATGTAGGCCTATTGGAAATGTGTATAATCACATGATTTAAAGAATTTTTCTGCATAAAGATACATTAAGGCTTCGCTCTTAATTTTTGCAGTGATTTCGAAAAAAATATATGTTTTAATGCAAATTAATTCATGTATCATAAATTCATTCATACAGTTTTAACACTTATATATTATCGTCTATATCTGAATTTTTCTGTTGCAATATATCAAACGGATTTTTAGATTTTTGTCCCTGAAATATCACATACTTCGCTGTTCAATTAGCCAAAATGAAGCAAAACTAGCAAATGGAACATTATTTAAAAAATTGCTCTTGAAAATTTGTGTATCGTGTGACTGTGCTGTGCACAGTCTCAAATTTTTTTCAAAGCATTTGGTTAAAAATATTCGAGTTATTTGCAATTATTTGAAATAAATGAAAGATCGTGGCCTTAAACCTAAGAGTACTGCATATCAGTTTTGGATGATAAAATCAGTATAACATTTTCAGAAAGTTAAATCTTTTCAGCGTAAAGTGAAAATTATGAAATTTTTTTAGGACAGTAATAAGTTATAGTCTACATAACGTTGGGCTTAAACAATTTCTGTTTGACATATTATTATTTTTAATTTATCTATTTCCATTTGACCACGATAGGTTACTAAATTTTATTTCTGTAAGAAATAAAGTAAAATTTTTTTCTACGTTATTTTTGCTATGTTTAACCTTTTAACCACCTCATACTTAGGTTATATTTTAGTATAGGAAAATTAAATTAGAGAAAAGTTATATTGCAAAAATTAAGTTAATTTAAATAGGAATGAATGTTCCATCTTTGAAAAAAAAAAAAAAAGTCGTAATAGTGGACTCCAGCTGTTAACAAAATGTTGACAATATCGGCACGGTGGAAAATGATTTCATTTTTGCTCGTTAAGCGGTTTAAGTATGTTTTTATGAATCTTCCGTCCTTTCGTATTAAAGGGTGCCATATATTCTTACCAATTATATTCGTATTGAGTTTCATCTCATAACCCTCACAGCACTAGATATATTCACGACCAGTACATGCGACCTCTTGGAGAATGCGTTTCAAACGAACATTTAATGAGATTTGCCGAAAACGAGAATTATTTATTATCCTGTCATAAACTCTAAGATTAATATGTTTTAGTGACGAATGTGCTGCCCAACCGGCAATGCCTAATTACACACTGTATAAAAAACGTATTACGTGACACAAATGAGAATCTCACGGAAATTACCAACTTTGCAAGTAAATCACTCGCCACGATAATTTTAATTATATATGCAGGCGTGATGTACATTCAGTCGAATTATATTTTCCTATGAAACAGAAACCGAAATTCTTTTGGTTTGTAACCAATATACTCAAACAAAGGCGCCCACTTCTCATTTAATCTATATGAGAAAAAGTAGTTCAAGACATCTATAGTTTGATTTTCAATTACTAATACCCTCGCCAATGCTCGAAGACAATTTTGTTACCTGAACTCAGGTTTAAAAGGTTAGTATATTTATTATTAGGCCTAGTTACAATCGTATGGGTTTTAGTATTACACAATTTTATGCTTGACCTGTAGAAAACTTTTAGTTTAAACAATGGAACTACTGCAACACTTAAACGTTCAAAAACACATTGCTGCTATTTGTTGCAAAACATTAGACTAACAATGCTGAACTTGAATTAGTCAGCAGCCTACTTGAAAAACAGTTTCTTTTAAGTGACAATAGAGGATAATAGGTTTCGGTCAGCACTTTACAACTAGCTCTTCGGCGTTGGTGATGGGTGGCATGAAATGAGTAAGTAGCAGCGCCGGAATGATAGGACAGAGGGAACGGGATATCCCTGAGAAAACCCGCCGACCAGTGGCATCTTACGGCACGATTACCACATCCAAAAATCCGGGGACCGACCCCGATGGGAATCTTGCCCGGATCGCTCTGGTTGATGGGAAGCGAGCGCTCTAGCAACTGGGCCAACAGCGACATTAGAAAACTGTTGCGCAGGTTAACGTTTTCTTTTTCAGTTAAATGCGTTAAGAAATATCATGTATCTTGAAAGGAATAAATACCATGCTAACACGAGATTGTAAATTCCAATTTGTTGATTAGTTTTGAAATGTCATCGGCAAACAGGAAGTCATGCTCAGTTTGCAGAGTACATACTTATCGTCCTCCACTAATTATTTTTGTCGCATCACATAGACCCGAAAAGACATGTTTGAAAGTCGCTACATCTTCAGTGATTTTCGCCGCTTTGTCTCCCTAACGTTGACACTTTGCTACTTTTAGGGCGATTTCTACCTGGCGCTTCAAATGCGTTAAAGTGTGTTCGTAAATAAGTTTTCTTACAAAACTATTCCACGTGTTCCCTTTGAGCCAATATTCGAAAGAAAAAAAAACACTCCTGACAAGGACTGAATGCCAACCTTTAAGACACCATGCCCACCAAAAAACAATATTTCTAAGCCTTTTAACATCGTTAAAAACGGCTTTTTCAGACAGTTGTACTTTAAAATATACTAACTGGATGTGTGAAACTCAGACATAAAAGTGTTGTGAACTTTTCTACAGACTCTCCACCATTGTATGTTCACCCTTAAAGTCGCATAGTAAAATTGGAACGGCGGGAATCTTGAACGCTAGTTCAGCTCGTTGTGGCGATGAGGCTTTTGACGCGCGATTCAAAGTCGTCCTTATAGCTTCGTCGCATTTCAGCCTGTAACGTTCAGATAGGCGGCACCCTTAAGCTAAGGTTAATTCTATTACAGGTTAGGACGCAGAACGTTACTAGTTTGACAAGTCCACCGTTACTTTCACTGGTGTAGGAAGGGGTCAGTCAACTTTATGCTAGCGCTAATGGAGAAAACGCCATTCTTCGGCAATATACGGTTTTGAACACGACAAGCTCCAGCATGATACAGACCCCTTACAGACACCGGTAATACTAGTGGCGGAAATTGTCCCATGTCTAACACGCTCACAAAATACTTCATTAACTTCATCACCAATAGTACGGTTGGACGGAGTTAAGAAGAATGGAACCTACCCACAGATAACTGTAAATCAGATATCTTACGTCCATATAAATATTGTGTAAATCTGGGCTTTTATTTTTATTAAATATTAGGTATTAACTCTTACTCTTTTACTAGGATATTTTCCCGACCTTCTACTCCTACTTGGCCGGGGGTCATGGCCACCGATTGGTCGGACCGCTTGCCTCCCACCAAGGCGATCCTCATTCGATACCCGGCAGAGTCCAACCCTGGACTTTCGCATTTTGGGATTGTTCCGAACGATGTCGCTGGTCGGCGTGTTTTAACGGGGATCATGGCCCCCCTTTTTTTTTTTTTGGCGTTCTCTTTCTGACATCCCTCCATTGTAGACCGTCATCTCATGCGAATCCTCCGGGACATGCAGGTACTTACGGGCGCCCAGTCGTAAATACGCAGTTTGTGGTGTCATATCCTGGCCCTTAGGTACCCTTCCCATACGATATTTGTTTCTTCACATCTACCTGGTATGATTATTTCAAAAGAATAAATTACATTTGGGGTTGGTTTCCATCTTCATGCCTCCGAGTCCAACTAACCGAGCGAGGTGCGTGCAACGGTAACACGTTGGACACACATTCGGGAGGAACTGGGTTCGATCTCTGGCTCCGGCCATTCTGATTTCGGTTTTCCATTGTTTCCCGAAATGCTCCACGCGATTACTGGGTTGGTTCATGAACAAAGACCATGGCCGAATCCTCTCCCAACTCCTATCAATTTACCAAGTTGTGTGTCACCGTCTATAGTGACCTCGCTGTCGACGAGACGCTAAGCCCACTTATCTAACCGCGTCCAATTAACCTCAGTTCAGCGACAATTCCGCTATGGTTGGCAATACTGCTTCTCTGGAAACAAATGGGTTGGCGAGGGAGACGGGGAATGCGAGGGAGGGAGGGAAGATGCTTCGCGAGTCGACGATGACACGGCAGACCTCCACGACGCCGAGAAAGACGTACGTCGCGCAAACGACGATGCGTTTTTTGTTCTCTCCTCCCCCTTCCCCTCATCCAACTTCGTGTTTCCGTTAATTAACCGCAAGGGGTTATGCATGTAGTAACCGCTACGTCAGGGAAGGGAGGGGACACCCGCTGAACCCTCCACCTCCTTCACCGACCGTCGACGACAGGTTGCCATGGCGGGCGCCACCAATGTCTGGTGACCTTTCAACCCTCGCCGGCCCGGCTTAATTACCATAAGCAGACGAGGTCATTAGAGACGGGCCGGCATACATCAACGTTCGTGTCGGGTACCACAGATGCCAATCATGGCGACGGAGAGAGGCCTGCCCGCCTTTGTTGTGAAAAAGAAATTTGGTGGAGGGGGTGTGGAAGTAGGCGGAGCGAGACGCTTTATTTTATGTCCGTCCTTTTCAATTGGTACCAGCAAGCACTTCAGGGCCGCGGTAACCGGTTGGTCAGACCATTCGCCTCCCAACAAGGCTATCCGGGTTCGATTCCCGTGTGGCAATAGTGCCGGACGATACCGTTGGACGGCGGGTTTTTCTTGGGGATCTTCCGTTTCCCCGCCGTTTCATTCCGGCGCTGCTCCATACTCACCTCATGTCACCCCTCACCAGCCTCGTTAAGAATCTACTATACCCCTACTGTACAAATTCTTGTATTTTAAGTCGTAATATTTATTTTGGAGTGTAAAAAAATATATTTAGGTACAACCAACTTTATGTGCAAACTTTTTAAAACATTTTTGTGCTAAATTTGATTAATACGTTAAATTTAATTTGTAAACTTAGAAAGAAAAATAGTATACTATTTTTTTCTCTCTGTTTACGAATGTCATTTAAGAATTAATGCAAATTTAGGGCAAAAATGTTTTAAAAAACGTGTACATAAAATAGGTTGTACCTGAACGAATTTTTATTAATATTCTAAAACAAATATTACGGCTTAAAGACCAATAATTTGTACATCAGGGTTGTAGCGGAATCTTTAAGCGCAGACGTAAATCTCTGACTCACTCAATCACATGGCACGGACCTCCAGCGGCGACCTACCAATGTGGACAAATTGCAGCTGAAATGGTGGTCTTTAGCACGATGAATTTGAAGAGTAATATGTGTTTACCTGAAGACCTCGGGCGTTACTTTTGACGTAGTTGGACTATTCATTTAAACCGGGAAAACTCGTTGGTTTCACAGACCGTAGGTTAGCCCATAAGGTTATATATATATATATATATATATATATATATATATATATATATATATATATATATATATGTGTGTGTGTGTGTGTGTGTGTGTGTGTGTGTGTATAGAGACATACATATATACTCAAGAAGACGTCAGTTGCTCGTTGGCTGGTCGCTGCCACAGCAAACTCTAAACTTGAATCAGTGATAAAACGAGACACTTCGGTGAAATTCCAATCCATTCGGTCAAAAATGAGCAACTGAATGTAGTGAAACCGTGCAGATTGTTCCAGTGACTTAATGCTACCGACTTAAATGTGCATCCCACTTATTCTCAGTGAATTTCACCTACCTGTTAACTTATTTTCAGTGAATTCTACATGTTCATCAGAACGCAAACTGAATGTTGACTGGAATTTTTGTGATTAACATTTCGCTGATTGTAACTACAGATCTGGATTAATTGTCAAATACCACGTGACTGGACGTGCATAGTTGATTATCCATCGTTGACTCGGCGTCCTCCTGGAAGAGCCTTTTAAGTCAAGGACAAATCGAGATTATGACACGAACTTACAGTTGCTTAAAATTAAGTTTGTACCCAAAAGAAAACACGAAAGTTTCCAGTCCGTATATACTCAGAAAAATAAATAATTATGAAATATTGTGGGCGGAGACCCGGAAATTGCGCTGGTTCAACGACCTGTCGGCTGGTTTCCACAGTCCTGAGTACACTCTGCTATAAAAAAAATATACATTAACTGCTGCTCCAGTGAGTGACTAGTTGTACACCTGACAAGTCAGCGCGGGAGTCAGCGAGAGTTTTCATGTAGGTATCCTATACGATTGAAGTCCTTAAAAGGGCGTGGTACATAATTCAACTCTAAAAACATTAATCTATAACTGTAGGTTGTTTGAAGCCAATTTGCGAAAATCAAACAGTAGCAATCCTGGACAACAGTTTAAGCCAACGTGTTAAACAAAATTGTTTCCAGTGTTAGGCACAATCTCTGACGCCGGAACCTCGAGTATTTAACTGTGCGGCGCAAGAGATCATGAGTAACGAATTAGTAATTTTGGATAAATATTTACTCATAATGTTGGCAAATACCATTATATAGGATTGTCATTGAGTATTTTATCCATATTGGCTTCGAAAAAAGCGTAGAAATCAATTGATGTTTTCAGCGTTTATTTATCTACCACGCACTCTTAAGTACGAGTTTCGTAAACACGTATTCACTCGTGGAAACGAATAATATGTACGAATGAATTCGTGACATTTTTAGGCACATACCTATGTGTATCGCTAGAGCTGCTGATTTTTAGTGAAAAGAATTTTGCAGCAACATTGTTTCAATGCCTTTCGTGCACATCTGCATCTCTGATGTTTTTATGCAGAGGTTTCACTCATTTGACTGTACTAATGATAATAAGTAGAGATGGTGATTTATTGCGGGGTAAATTTGACTGTTTGCTGGGTTTCAAAGTACGTTCAGCTTATCAAAAGCTCAGTGGTTTTTTTTTCTCTGTTCGTGGAGCTGTTACCCTGTTTGACTGAGCCAATAGGAATCCTCGTTTCTGAGGAGCTGTTACCCTGTTTGACTTAGCCAATATGAATCCTACTATTGTATTGTAATACTTGATGCCTGTTGTTGGTCTGCATACGACTACGGAGCGTCAGACGTGTATCGTCCAATTATACGTGTTGCGAGAAACTACAGCATTTTCAAGGATATGTTGGCACAAAATATTTTCACGATATATCATAATATCTAATAATAATGTAACTGCGATGCTACACGTCGTGACTTGCTTTGAGAACCCGCAAAGCTGAGAGTTAAAATATTCAATTACTGACTACAAAACAAAGCTGAACTAGAACGGTCAATCATTGGCGATCGTCTACACTCTAAATCTGAATTGGTGAATGAATATTCACTGATCCACGCTGATGGATGGAGCAGTTTCAACAATTTGAATCAGTCAAATAGTCACTGCTTTAATTAGTGGATATTCACTGGTTCCCTTTCAGAGTGCCAACATCTCACAAGTAAATAAGCGAATATTCACATTTTTTCCAGTTGTTTTCAAAGAACAGTTTTCACTTATCGAATTAGTGAAAAATTACTGTACTAATTAACTTGTGGCATGTTAGCACTCTTTATCGAAATCAGTGAACAGTCACAGATTTCATTTTGGTTTCTCACTGATTCAATTTGCTGAAACTGCTCCATCCATTGGCGTGAATCAGTGAATTTTCACTAATTCAGGTTTAGAGTGTACAGCTGTCGTGTGCACGTAAGACATTGAAACAAGAAGATGCAAATTTCTAATCACGAAAATTCATTGGCTGTAGGTATAGCATATAAGAACAACCAAACTTAAATATGTTTCCAAAATAAACATACAATTTTGATTCTGAAATTACTGAATAATTTCAAATTATTTTCGCGAAAATTGAGAAAAATCAACGAATTCGAAATTAGGCGTTTGATCGTTTTTGCCACCTTAGTAAAAATTATATTGATGTGACACATTTATTACACTGTAGACTTAAATGTTTGTGCTACCAACGTGATTTTTTCCGAGTACCAGAAAAAAGGCCAAATGGCAGGTTATAGAATATGATTAAATCTTTGACACTGAACGTAGTCAAAGGTGTCAACCTGGATGAACACATTTTGTGCATTATGAGGTCTAGAAATGCAGTAGCGGCAACACCTATCACGTCTCTCCTAGCCTCTATGCGCAAGTCATTAACTGGCGTGCAGTCCTCTATCCAACAACTCGTCTCTATGAGACATTCTGTGGTAATCCTATCATTTTATACGTAATATTAAATTAACGGTGTGTTATACACGTCTAAACATTTAAAAAGAAGAATTGTATCTCTTATATGGACCGCAAAAACACCGATGTCCGCTATTTACGGCCGCTAGAAAATATACTGTTGCGTGCCATGTTCCTGGAGGCCAGTGGTCGGCGGCTGTTTCGTAACACCCTGAGAGCTGGCCGATGACTCAAAGCCCGGGTGGCTCATAGTGGGAATCCCGCGGAACCTGCGTCATAGATACCTGTCCCAACTGCGCCTTAACCCATTGAGGGCGGTGGACGTGACTGCTAGCACATCCGAAACATGATGAAATATCTATTTTTAGACCCCTGTAATGCGGGGAATAACCGACTGTCTGGGCTAATATAAAAGCACAGAATCGGCACATTTGGGAGAGTTCGCTATTGGAAGTGCTAGAGGAAGGTGCTACGCCTGTGGAGAGAGACTGGTGAAGACATCTTGGTGACGTCAAAGTCTTCTGTGAGGCGGCGGGCGGCTACCTGCGGAGCAGTGTTGGCGATACAAGAGGACTGCTGCGGCGGGCTGACAGGCGAAGAGGAGGTGCGCGACGGGAGTCGAACAGAAGACCT
>PNEQ01085093.1:0-55413 GCA_003012365.1 Medauroidea extradentata | reverse complement strand
CACGCCGTCGGAGTCAGGACAGGAAGGCCCATGGTCGCCGACCCACTCACCCACACCAACAGGTAAAAGCCGGGCAACTTTATACTGTGACATCCCACCTGACACGACCCAGAGGCGTCAAATGGCTTTCCCAACTAGGGGCCTTCATTCTACACCAAGTAACTAGCATTATTCGGCGCCCATCTTCTAACATTTTCCCACTAAAATCACATTTTCCACTATTGCTATTGTTGGCTACGCCACCCCTAAATCCAAAAATTTCTCTAAACATTCTTCTTCTGGACATTGTTTTGACCTTTCGCCGCTTAAAGCCGGCATCTTTATCAAATCCAAACTCCTTTCCTAAGCCCTGTGCCCGTGAAGACGCCGGAGCACATGGAGGAAACCCGCCGTCACCGCAGTCCTACCTACTACTGCAGACCAAGATCATCGGCCGTACGAATCGGTGAGACCCCCTACGGACGAGGGGACAGCCGTGTCGCGATGTTCAAGGTTGAGGACTTTGTGGGTCAGAATGCCGCGAGTGTGGACTGGCAGACAACAAACGGCATCGCGGAACCATTGTGCAGGAACTGTATGCGACCATTAGTAGACAATTACCAGTTTACGTATGTCAGAGCCAACGAAGCATGCAAGTGCAGTAACGTGCGTGTTGCAAACAAAGTTTGTGCCGAGCGAAGGGCTATCGATCAGGACTTAAGCAACAATGCCCTAGTGCACTTGTCCAATGGTGAGCATACACGACTCTGTGTTAAGTGCGTGAGACCCTATCAGGACAATGCCGCGTCTCGGGGAAGTGAACATTGTTGTCAATGTACAGATGTAGGGCCGACAATATTGCATCATCCTTCTTTCAAACAAAGACTAAACAAGTGCACGTACGTCGAGTGGTGCGATGGACTGGGTGAAGTATCGCTCGCGTGCCGCAAGTGCCGACTACCATTTCACAAACAATGCCCCACAGCACACGAAAGGCAAACTGTGAAAACAGACAGTTTTTTCGCATGTGACTATTGTCACCCGCCGAAACCCGTTGAACGAGTTGTCACCGCTTACGAGTGCTACGGGCGAGAACAGTAGCGTGGTACATTGTGGTCAGCTCTAGGACGAGTGACCACAATAAACCGTACCTTAAGAGTCATCTGTGTCTCCAACATTCATTTCAGTAGTGGTAGTGGATGTCTCTCAACAGCACACGCCGAGGACGCTGCAGCAGCTTCGAGGGACGACACTACTCTCTACACACGCCGTCGGAGTCAGGACAGGAAGGCCCATGGTCGCCGACCCACTCACCCACACCAACAGGTAAAAGCCGGGCAACATTATACTGTGACATCCCACCTGACACGACCCAGAGGCGTCAAAGCAATTATCATAAATTACAGATAAAATAATAAACATGCCATGCAACTATCGGGATGCTGATATTCTCTATGTACAGAATTGTATTTAGGGAAAATAGAAACATATACAATTTGTCTTTCTGGAAACAGCAGGCGCAAGCATCTGGGCTTTCCCGCTCCCACTATCACTAATGTAACCCCCCCTAGCTGCCGATCGAGAGGGGAGGAGTCAGCCTATTGTGTTAAATATACAAATCTTAAATAGTTACAATAATTAGAATGTGAGGAATTTTAGGATATTAATTAAATTACTTGTAGGATATTTGTCGAAGTCCAACTGAATGAAATAATTTAATAAATATGGCAGTGGCAGGAAGTTAAAAGTGTCCTTGAGTGGGGGGGGGGCACTTTTCAGAAGCTGTCTCCTGATTGGCCCAACTGAACCAAAACCTGCAGGGTAAGCGACAGGGAGGTTGGCGCCAAACAAGAGCATGGCTAGGTTGTTGTCAGATTTTGGGACAGATGTTTTCGAGCAGCGGAAGACGGTGTAGAAACGCAGATAACGACGATTCGGGGTGTCCCAAAGAGTTAGTTCAGGTGCCGGATGTTTTTACAGAGATGGTGTTAATTCAAGAGATCGACGGATCGGGGTGATACCGCAGTGCGTATTCAATTTATGCGTCGAGACGCCTACGAGTTGTGGTATTCATATTAATTATCTAGAGATATTGCAAATCTTCACAAGTTACGGCGGTAGACCGATGATGAAGCCATGGTAAACTTCAACGTATTGCTGAGACTAGCTGGCATGAAATCATCAAGTGCAAAACCGACAAACCTTGCATAGTAACAGTCATGCCATGGGAGGACAAACTGGACTTGCAGACTTCTTGTTACTCCACACACTTTACACCACACACCTTTAGGTCGCCGCAAATTGAGTACAATTTTAAGATTCTGCATAGATGAATCTTTTTTTGTTGTGTTAGCTCTTGAAAAACGTACTTTAATTTTAATTAAGGACAAACTAACTTGCACATAACATTTTGAATATAGAAACTAAAAGTGTTTATTACATACTGCAGATACACTGCATTATGTTATGCAGTTCTTAAAAACCACATTGAAAATCATAACCTACCAGACCTTACAAAACATAGGCACGACCTCGTAAATTTGGTAGTAAAATTTGTTCTGCTGGCCGACGATTTTTCTCGGGGATCTTCCGGTTACCCTGCCTCTTCATTCCAGTGATGTGGCATACTCATATCATGTCACCTATCACAAGCACAAAATACCTAGTTGTTAAGTAACCTACCAAACAAAATCTCTTCACTCATTCAAAATCCTCTTATCACGAGAACATACACCCATGAAAACCAACAGACTTGTTGAAACTAAACCGTTTATACTGAAATTAGATATCACGAGTCAATGTCTATTCGCTCAAATTTATCGACACAATAATAAAATTAAAGTATTTTTATGACATTTCTGAAAGTCTAGTAAAAATCGTTCACTTTAAATTTTTTAAATACAAACATTTGTTGTTTTGTATTTTTATATTTGTAAACATACAGCCCGCGACATTTATTAAAGTTCAGTGTTACTTATTTAACTACTGTTATTTATTAAGGTTTTGTTGGGATATGTTGCCGTAATGTCGAAAATTTGATTTTGACATGTAGTTATGCGAAAACTATGCCCGCTAAGATATTGTTCTTGGGTGGATAATGTAGTCACTAGTAACAATACTATAATACTAACTAATACATTAATGCTCTTTTGACCAAATTAAAATTTAGAATTTCCACACTAGAACGAGCTTAAACTTCTTTCACTGTATAAAGAACCTAATAAAATCGAACTTGCATCATACTATCAGTATTGCCGTCTCCTGTTGCTTCACGTTTCTGCAGTTAACTAAAAATATGTAAACAGGTTATTTTCTCAATCTTCCTAATTAGTATTCAAGATTAAAACATAAGGGAAAACCCTTCATAGCAAATACAGTTGAAACCATCAACTCTTTCACTGCACACTAGTGACTGACAGTGTGTAAAGACACTCCGCCCCCGCCCCCCTAATTGCTTTCGGCTAGGGGCTGTAATTTATGACAGGGCCTTGCTCTGACCAGTCTCTCTTCTACCTGACCACTCGCACTCGCCCCCCTACTGAGAAAGTGTCGAAGGGGACGTTACATAAAATAAAAAACAGGAAATATATCATCTTAGCACACAGTGCTTTTCGAACAAGTACAAGCCTCGCTTATTACTAGTACCTACGTAAAATGGAGTTTGAGAGAGGAGAAAAAGTTGTTTAACAATATTGAATTTTGCAGTTATGATCACATTTTGCAAATATTTATTTGTACAGATGTAATGTTTCTTCTGTTTATATTTTAACAATTTACTACACTAAAAAAACACAACCGGTTGTTAAGGGGGCGGTCGTCCCCTCCGCCCCCCTTAAATCCACCCTGGAGTACTGCTCCATAATGCAGAGTGCGAGTGAGCATAGCGAGGGTTTGTAAATGTATGCTCTATGCACACTCTTTGTGTATTCCATGGAGTGCTGTTTATTTGTTTACTGCTCTCACATTTTGCGGCCAGTATATTCTCAGGTACGGCAAATAATAATTATAATATTTGGGAACAAGACACAGGATGTACAATACCAGCGATTACCGTGTTGACAGTTGAGTGTGAGTGCGACGGCGATTACGAGTGCTAATGTTGAGCATTTAGAACACAGCCATAGAGCCACGAGACGTTTTAAAGACAGTCATGGCACCATTTTTATTTACATAATGCGAATTCTCGTTGTAAAGATATTTACCCACTAACTATATTTGTATAAAGATAGTATAAGAGATTGAAAAGTTACAGCCCCCCTCTAGTACTATGCTAAGATAACTAGCCAAGATATAGCAGAACACGTGTTGTGTTGAATGTGTCGCTTGCATTGGTAATCAAAGTTAATACACACATACCAATAATTTACTAAACATATTACATTGCTTATAGGAAAAAAAATAACGTATTTCTGTTTCATTCCAAGCAACATTTCAGTAGAATTTGTTCTCCAGTGAGGATGAAAGTAGAACACAACTTAAATATGTCGGCTATTTTTATGTACTTTCTCTCATAACAACACCCTCTAACCCTAATGATATTAAGTCCCTTGAAATTGGGCTGACGCCCAGTGGCAGGCACTTATCCTTGCAAACCTCTCCGCTCGACAGGTGCTCCCTGAACTGCCCCACACTCCCCGCTGTCAACAAATCCTCTCGTAACTCATTCCACTCCCTAACTGTTCTCACTAAATTCCCTGCTCTGTCCTTCTCCAAGTTCTCTTAATTTTCTGTTGTTCGACCTACCTCTGTACACTCATTTAACTAACTTTGTATTTAACTCACCCCATCCTCCTTCATTCATCACCCTATACATTCTGACCAGTCTCTCCACCTTTCTCCTTTCCTTTAGGAAATGTTAGCCCAGCTCCATCATTAATGAAGGCCTTAAGTATCTTTCATCCTCTCCATTATTTGCCACTCCTCTCCATCCTGTGCCATTCCTCTCCACCTGCCTTTAACCCATCATGCTACCCACCTTCACATGCTCTCCAACTTCCATATCTCCACCTCCACATAGGGGTCCCAGACCACTGCTGCGCATTTCAACGTTGGTCTAACCACGGTGATATGTGCATTTTCCTTTACTTCGGAATTCACTCCCTTCAATACTATACACAACATTCCCAGGGCCTTCCCCCCTTTTAAAATCACCTTCTATAGGCCTACATGTTTCTTTCTAACCCAAATTATTTTGCAACACAACCCTAAGGATTTTTATTCTGTGGCATCCCTTTGACGCCCTTTACTGTGGCTATTGGGTTTATACTGGTTGCGTGACTGCTTAAGAGCAATATAAGTCTCAAGTAGGATATTACGATATAGAGCATGTGTATTTGGGTAATCCTTCTCGAGTTAGAGCTAATCTTGACCCAGTGAGTGACTACCGAGTAAGCCAACAGGAAAAGCCCTAGTAATGATAGCACAGAGAAGGTGAATCTTCGCATAAATAACAGGAGAAAGGCATATGTCACTCGCCTTAGATTGACTTATTACAGGTGTGCAAGTAGGTTTTATTAAAGGAGAAGACCATGTAAATTATGTTTCACAGAATGCGTATATTCACAACAGAACACGACACTTGATACAAGTTATCCATCTGCATGGACATAGTACACAGGATTGATGATCAAGGTTTGGGTCTGTCCCAATTTTATACAAAGCTCCACAATGGTTCGACACAAGATACAATAAAGTTTGCGACATGAGATACAAAGGCTTAAGCTACATTGAGACATAGGAACTAGACAAGGCGCTGCGGGCCGTTTCAACATGAGATACAACAAGGCATACTCTTCAATACTAGACTAGGCGCTTCGGGCCGTTTCAACATGAGATACAAAACATGGTACTTCGGGCCGAGATATACTGGAACAAGAATGAGAACTGAGACCTTGCTACTGGCAGTGAGTACTTGGCAGTCAACTATTTGACCCCGAGGAGAGTTATGACATCTACATAACTTCCAACTCTTGTACTGCTAGCGACTCAACTATGGCGCTGCGGGCCCCTCTCAAATAACTGACAAAGTTCGTACTGGTAAGGCTTTATGGTGATCAACTCCTTGATCCTGAGAAACTTGAAATCGTTAAAGTAACTTCTAAAAGACTGATTGAGTATATCCGCACTACAAAGTTTAACTCGGTTACATTTCCACATCTGTGGGTTAACTAGTCACATGGGCTTTGGCTTCCCCTTAGAGTCGTCCTGACACTCAGGTAGGAATAGTGACAAGAAGTTTGGGTAGGGGTGAAGGATTCGCCATCAGACGAATTTGAGGAAAGGTATCACAGAGGGCACCTCGCGGACATCAACCCTCTGTGACGGACTGTTGTGTGTGGGGCTGGGGCACCTTGCAGACATCAACCCCAGTGTGTAAGTTAGGAAGGTAGGTTGGGTTAGGGTTATCTGTTGGCACCTTGTGGACGTCAACCAACAGATCGGAGGGGAGTGACCACGGACATAAACCGCTCAGGAGGAGTGCCAGGATGACCCGGCGGTTAGGCCGAGTCCCTGACGACAGAAGAACTTGGGCAGGTTGCCCTATTTTTATACTGGCCTGAAGGGCTGAAAGTACCATTAGGTGGGCAGTGTAAAATGGCCGACGAGAGCTCGTGACTGCTGCTACAAGAGTGCCACCCTCACACTCTAAAATTACTCCCTCGGGTCAAAACTACACTGCCCGCACAAAATAAATATCCCGACTGGAATAAATAATATGTGTGTTGCCATTAAACACTGAAAGTAAGGTACAAAAACACTTGAATGAATATTAAATACATTTCAAGGCACAAGGAACAAATACAATATATAATTATGTGCGTATTTTCCCGTATACATTTGTGAATGCACTTTACAAAGTCCGTGCACGGGATTGATAATACTGGTTTGGCACTCGGCCGTATTTGTAAATAAACACTCGTGGAGAGTTAACAAAGTTGCGAGCTGAGATTATACAATGAAAATATACATAGGATAAACACTGGAACATATTAACATAAGTAATTATTGGTTTACAAATAAAGACTGTGACTTAACAATCTTACGAGCTAAAATAAACGGCAACATGGTAATCGGCAATGTGCGGGCGCATGCTAAGACTTTAAAGGTTAAGGTAGCAAGTATAGAAAATATCGAGGGCGAGCGTTAAAGATTTTACATTGATACCAACCACCCTAGCCCGTTTGTCCTTACAGCGCCACCATTACCGTCAACAGTGCCCCCGCACACCCTACGTCAGCTGTGCACCCGACGACGTGTGCATGGATCATCAGCCAGGGAGGAACGGGAACACCACATCCGCATATCGGATCACGCCCACCCACGGGGCAAAAATTACCAAGAGGTAACTCATAAACGACACGACGAATGAACAAACTAATTAGCACAAAAATTACAAGACATTCGTAGTATCACCGGCCATTGGTCGTTTAGTCGAACTCTCTTTCCTCACGGAGAAATTAGCCACATACGTGACACGTAGGTTTTAGTCTGTAACTTTTCAGTGTAGCACACCAGCGTAATGATAAACATTCCAAACATTTCAGTTTTAATGACCCAACAGGGAATTGAAGTGGGGACGGTCAACGGGAAGGGACTTAAAAAGATCGCCCATAGTAATGTGGTTAATTTCAGCATACTCGCGCCAAAAAGACGTATAAGGCAGTACTTTAATTTTTGTTGTCAGGTTTTTATGTTTTGAAAAGAGTTTGTGAAAAGTTTTTCTGGTGTGTGTTCTGTCGGCACATCAAAAACAATTGAGTACCGACAAACGCAAGTGCTGTGTAATTGTTTCATTAATATCTTTACTACCAACTTTATCATCCACGAGTGTCTAAAATGTTCATCTATTCTCTGTGTTTCGTCATAGTAAATTTTTATTAATTTCCATCAGTGTTGTGTATGTACTTTCATCAAAAACAATCTCAAGCTAATTTTAACTTTTTATTTGGTGAATGGCGCGCACGAGGGAGATCGCTACGTGCTCGCCATATTGCAATTCAGTCTCGGTGTTGAGCTCGGTCGGGGTGCATGCGTTTCGCGTTCTCTGAGGTCTTCAACGCTGCCTTACTGATTTTTAGCTGCAATAGACTCAATTAATACCGGAACCGTTTGCTATTCACCTCAGAGCCGTGCAGCCCTAGATCCCAACGTAAATTTAACATGTAATGTAATATTTTGTATTTTAATAATTTGTGTGTAGTGAATAAGGTAAAGTTAACCTAGTCAAGTGTATCCTGTGTGTCCGCCAGGGAACCTCAATGTGTACGGGGCAATCTGCGGCGCACGTGTGCAACTTAAATCGTGTTATGTAAGTAAATAAGAAATTGAACATTGGTCTCGCCCACATTCTTGTGAAAGTGTTTACCTCACTAGGCCTTTAAGAGGGATCTGTGTTGAGCGTCTAACCTGGCTCTGACAAGGTTAGGATTCCATGTATACGCACACCAAGTGAATACCCCTGTGTCTTGACATGTACGCCTACGTTACTGTGCCCCTACGGCTGACGGCTCTCCACCCGGTAAATCCCGGGGAAGATGGCGCTTATGGCAACACCACTCACCGACAGCGCACGGCAATGTGTCAAATGGCTTCCAACTTGTGGGGCCAGTGTTTGAGTCTACCGTCAAGACACGCTACGCAACAACGCACAATTCCAGGTATTTCCTGGTGAAACCTACACGAGACAGCATCCCAACCCTTCCCGGCCTAAAACCTAACCTCGAAATTCCAATCCAAAAATCCAGCGTTGTGCAAAACGCCAGCAGAGAGCAACGGGCCAATCACAGCACAGCAGCAAGCGTGGTGACGTCAGAAGCGCTCACGACAAGGAGACGAGGAATAAGTGCCGCCATCTTGTAGCAGCACGAGTGCATCTCCACCCTCCCCCTCCCACCCATCTTGGAGGAGGGACTCACAATAACAACAGTGCGTGTTGGCGTGCGTGATGCCCCACCTGCTTTCGCCGGTCCGGTTTACCCCTCCCCCCCCTTCGCGACGTGCGCGGGATGTCGGGCCGTGCAACTCCGTGGAATCCACTCGGTATGGATAGCGGACGCGTACTCTGGGCGACCAGAGCCGGGAAAATAAACAATGAACTATGTCGCAAGTGTGTACGAACAGTCAGCACGACCAATCCATTCCAGCAACCATGTGTATGTCAGGATCAACAACTTGTGGAGCAACTAAACGCAAGTATTCATCAACAAAACTTAAAAATAATAGTTCTGTTGCTGCATGGCTCTCGGGAGGCCTTTCAACCCCACTGTGTGAACAATGTGTCAAACCACGGCGGGTCGCAGGGTTCGTCAACCCTGCGGCACGAAACAACAGTTGTGAATGTAGGGAAGACACACGTCTGATCGCCATAACTGAGCCAGCAAAAAATTTTTACACCTGTCCGAATGCGATTTTGTGTCACAGACAGACATCAGGTACCCTTCAGTGTTATTTCTGCTAGCTGAAGTACCACGAAAAATGTTTGTCACCCGACGAGCTGCGAACCCGGGACCATCACGGACGGATCCAATGCGTCCGGTGTGTCAACAACAACAAACACGTAAGTGTTACGTCACCGCTAGACATTCTCACTGGTGAAGTGTTACCTGTCACACGTTGTCAACAAGCAATATGTCACGGACCCAGTGCAAACGTAGTGGACTGTGTAGTGTGCGGAGGGCACGCGCATCTTCGTTGCGTCACAACAGAGGAATGGTTGGATGTAAACGAACGTTGTTTTCGTTGTTTACGGTGCATCACCAAGGTCACGCACCAAAACCCGCGACACGCCGAGGCACTCAGGGTGAATAACTCGCCTGGGCCAGCAGCGCACTCGACACCATTACTGCAAATCACCACATGGCCCACCAAAACTCCACTAGCCCCAGCCACAACAACAACGGCGCCAGCTGTCGCGTGGCCGATGACGATGCCGGGACGGTTCCAAGCACTGCCACGCTTCAGTGGACGCTAACAAGAAGATCCGCATGCCTTTATTGACGATTGCACCTGGCGTCTACAACGGTATGGCATTGAAGAGGAAGAATGGACGCATTGCATCGCCGATCAGCTGACGGGCGAAGCACAACAATGGTGGAAGACAGACACATACTACGGTATCCAGTGGCCAGACTTCTTATGCGCCTTTAACTACCGGTTCGCCAGCACATATGCATCACTTCAAGCATGCAGTTGTGCTGTCCTGGACATAAAAGAGGAGCACGAGACACTGGCCGCATTCGCAACGCGTAAGATCAACATCGTACATCAATCCAACCCGCAAATGGATGCGACCGACATCCTCGAGGTAGTAGCATCAACTGCACAACCGGAATTCTGTGGCGCACTAGCTCCACTCATCCACTCCTCTCTGGAGGACTTCATGTGGTCGATCATCGTGTTAGACCTCACACCTCGACGTGACGAAGTACAGCGACGAGAGGCCGACCTCAACGCACCACGGAAGTTAGGCCAAGCAGCTGCCAGCAGAAATCAACAACCGCCGTCAAATGTCAACAGCACGTCACACCGGACAGCACCGAGTAGGCAAGGCCGACCCGCACCTGACGACCGACCACCATTACTGCCAAGGCCAGAGCAGCAGGTACGTGCACCACTACCTCCCCACCCATGCAGAAATTGCCCATGCAACCAGATGCACTGGCACAGCCAATGTCTAATTGGTACGCCACACCCACCTTCTAACAACACCCACGGATGCGGAGCGGGAAACTAGAGGGTGGGGGAGTGCCACCGGACGTGACATGCCCCCGCATCAAAATGTCAACGCCAGCGCGGACAGTACAACACGCCATCCTGCAGCAGATCCAACAGAACAACCACTGGGTGCTACGTATTCCTGTGCTCCTCAACAACAAGGCGTGTTACACACTCATTGATACCGCTGCATCGCACAACTTCGTACATCAAGGTTTTGTTGACATATGCCAAATAACACCTGTCTACCGCACCTTTCAACTAGCAACACATGAACAGGTAGGGGAGGCCATGGGACAAGCTTCGATTACCGTCGCCATCAAAGACGTCATAACAACCACGACGGCGCTAGTCACCGCCGACCTACGGGAGGACGTCATTCTCTGTGTACCTTGCCTGACGGAGCAAAACACGATCGTCGAACCTGCAGCACAGCGGATTCATTTCGGCACAACAGAATAGCGAACAGTTTACAACTTGGAGCGGCGTCAGAACGGACGCACGAGTGAGGTGTCATTAGACGACCTTGACCATGCGATACCACCGGAACACCGCGACGCCGTTCAGCGCATCCTGAACGAACATCGAGATGTCTTTGCCGACGCCGATCCACTACAACGTACTACTGTCGCCGAACACGCCATTCCACTCATTCATGATCGGCCCATCTACACACCACCTCGTACTTATTAGCCACACCAAAGCCAAATCATCAAGGAGCAGATCGCCGACATGCTAAAGGAGGGCATTATCGAGCCTACCCACAGTCAGTACAATTCTGCCATCACATTAGCGCCAAAGGACGGAACTTGGAGTTTCTGCGTCGACTTCAGACTAATCTACCTGGCCACGGAGTCATCGCCGCCGCCGTACATCAACGTGCGCGACGCACTCAGCGCCCTGGGGCGCGCAAAGATCCTCACTTCACTAGCCTTCGGAGTGGCTACTGGCAAGTACCCGTCAAACCAGAGGACCGCCCAAAGACAGCCTTCACCGCTCCCGATGGGAGGCGTTTTCAATTCCGCGCCATGCCATTCGGACTCAAAGGTGCGCTGTCCACTTTCCAGTCCATGATGGTCAGGGTGCTGGGCGGCTACATAGGTGACTTCGCCCTTGCCTACTTGGACGATGTGGTAATCGGGTCGGAGACGTGGGAAGACCACATCCGCCACTTGTCCTTGGTCCTGGAGCGACTCGCCATAAATAAACTGACGTGCACCAACTGCAAATGTCACCTGGGGAAAGGGCGGATACAGTTCCTCGGGCACCTCGTCGACGAGCAAGGTCACCGTCCTACTGCCGAACAGCTGGCACTGATCGACGACTACCCTGCGCCTGAAACCCGTAAACAACTGCGCAAATTCTTCGGTCTGGTGAACTGGTTGCGTGAGTACATCGCCGACTTCGCGACGATCACTGCGCCGCTGACGGAGTTGCTGTCGCCGCAGAAACGGTTCCTCTGGACAACGGAGCACGGCGAGAGCCTCCGGAACATCAAGCAACGCTTCCAGACCTGCCCTACCTTAGCACGACATGATCCATCCAAGCATCTCTACATGCAGACCGATGCCAGCGAGAAGGGACTAGGTGCTGTTCTATTCCAGCTAGGCGCCGATGGAGAGAGGCACGTCATCGATTTCAGCAGCGCAAAATTCGGCAGCACCGAACGCAGGTACGACGTCAACGAGAGGGAATGCCTTGCGGTCGTCTGGGCCATCGAGAGGTACTGTCCGTTTCTGGAGTACCAACGTTTCACCCTCCGCACCGACAATCGCTGCCTGGTATAGCTACATTCCATGAAAAAGGCCCGGAGCAAGCTAGCACGATGGTCGATGCTCCTGCAATCGTACGACTTTGAGGTACAGCACGTCCCCGGGTCTGAGAACCAGCTCGCAGACGAGTTGTCCAGATCACCTGGCAACACCATCGCCGTCGACGACGACGAATGGGACACATTGTTACCACCCCGGACCACTGGGGCACTCACGATGAAGCGACCAGCAGCACAATGTCACGTCATAGCAACAGCTGACAAAGAGGGACTCAGTTTGTCGAAACTGCTGGAGACCGTCTACAACGCGTAAAGGGAGTGCCCCAATGTACAACGCCGACTAGGTCTGCGCGTCGACGAGGAAGACGAGGTCGAGAGGAATGACAACGGCCACCTTCTGACATGCGCCAGGACACCTGGGGCACTGTGGCGAGTCCCCGTACCCAACTGCAGCACGACGCGCCGTACTCAGGCACGTGCACGCAAGCAAGTTCGCGGGTCATCCAGGTGCCGCACAGACATGTCTCAACGTACGCTCCCACTTCTACTGGCCAGGTATGACACGCGATTTCGACGATACATCAGGGAATGTGTGCAGTTCAACCTATTCAAGAGCCGACGCACTGACGGCACCAAACAGCAGCAACAACGAGTGCCGACAGAGCCATTCGAGGTTGTGTCCTTGGACCTCATGAGACCTTACCCCAGGACCAAGAGCAGCAAGAGATTCATCCTAGTCGTCACAGACAACTTCTCCAGGTGGACAGAAGCTTTTCCAGTGTGCAGTTCTCGTGCACATGTCCTGATACGTACCCTAGAGACGGAGTTCTTACCCCGATGGGGCTACCCGCGTAAGTTGCTGACGTACAATGCGACACAGTTCACCGGCAGGAAGTGGAGGGACGCCTGCACTAAGTGGGGCGTGGTACCACATACCACCGCCGTCTACCACCCGCGTGCGAACCCCACAGAACGTCGCAATCAAGACCTCAAGACACAACTCCGCCTTCGAGTCGGCAACAATCACACAGCATGGGCGGAAGAGTTACCGGCATCTTTATTCACGATACGCCGCCGCGTCAACTTAGCCACAGGTCAATCACCAGCTCAAGTTTTACAAGGACGAGAACTACCACTACCTGGTGAGCATACCTACCCTCACCCAGACGTCGACGAAGCTCCGAAGAGTAATGATGCACGCCGCCGACGTCGAGAAGACCTTCTCCAAGATGTCCGCACCAACCAGGCGACATACGCGGGGAAGTGGATGCCAACTACTTCGCGACCGCCACATCACCTCCACATCGGACAACCAGTGTACATCCGGGCTCACGCCCTGTCGAAGGCTGCAAAGAACTTCTGCGCTGGCTTCGCGCCATGCTGGAGTGGACCACACCCCATCATCGGCCGACGTGGGCTGACCACCTGCCTCGTAAAGGTCAGCCGACGCCGCAGCATTCCCGTCCACAGGGACGACATACGCCTCGCCGTCGAACCACCGGACGACGCACGGAACCACGGCGGCGACAAACCCGCCACACCACCGCACACGATCTCTAAAGAAACCACAACAGGATCTGAGACGGGGAGCACACTTCAAAGCCTCCTTCAACCCGCCACGCCCAATGGCACAACGCCCCACAGGACAGTGGCGAGAAGTAGCGCCGACGAAGCGTCCACCCACGCTACCCTCAGCACACCAGCATGCACTGCACCCCATGTCAGCACACCCTGCAGCCCGACACCGGCCTTCGTGGCACCCATTACGCCGTCAAGCATCGTAACACAATCCGTCGAGGAACCCATCCCAGGCACGCCGATGGTCGTATTAAAGGCACAGGCAAAAGCCCAAGAGGACGTCCAAGTCGACAACGCCATGCACACCTCACGTGAGCCATCAGCAGCAGTGTCAGCGACCGAACACAGTGACCAAGTGTCCGGTCACACAAGCCACGCGCCAGGGGGAGCACAACGCCCCACAAGCTTGCGCCTCAACCCCCCTGCTTGCGACGTCTGCAGCGTCTTCGCCCACCGACCATTCCAGACAGCAGCAGCGATTACGTCTCAAGTCGGGAGAGTGAGTTTAACCTCCCCGACGGTCACAGCGCCTATGCCGTCCAGGCCGAGCGACCTGCACACTCTGCAGCGAACACCCGCCCACCAGAGCAGCCACCGACGCCCCTTCCCGTCTTCAGGGTCATGCCTCTACTGGGCCACCGCGAGATCGCAGCCCGCACTTCCAGAGCCGGTACAATCTACGAACCCGTCAGGTACGCCGGGCTACCGCCAACTGCTGCGCATGACACAACAGCGCACCAGGTCCAACGAAGGGATCACCAGGTCTCCGCCGAGGTCCAAAAAATCTCTCAGGAGGGGGGGCATTTGATGCCAACCACCCTAGCCCGTTTGTCGCTATAGCGCCACCATCACCGTCAACAGTGCCCCCGTGCACCCTACGTCAGCTGTGCACCCGACGACGTGTGCATGGATCATCAGCCAGGGAGGAACGGGAACACCACATCCGCATATCGGATCATGCCCACCCACGGGGCAAAAATTACCAAGAGGTAACTCATTAACGACACGATGAATGAACAAACTAATTAGCACAAAAATTACAAGACATTCGTAGTATCTCCAGCCATTGGTCGTTTAGTCGAACTCTCTCTCCTCGCGGAGAAATCAGCCACATAAGTGACACGTAGGTTTTAGTCTGTAACTTGTCAGTGTAGCACACCAGCGTAATGATAAACATTCCAAACATTTCAGTTTTAATGACCCAACAGGGAATTGAAGTGGGGATGGTCAACGGGAAGGGACTTAAGAGATCGCCCGTAGTAACGTGGTTAATTTCAGCATACTCGCGCCAAAAAGACGTATAAGGCAGTACTTTAATTTTTGTTGTCAGGTTTTTATGTTTTGAAAAGAGTTTGTGAAAAGGTTTTCTAGTGTGTGTTCTGTCGGCACGTCAAAAACAATTGAGTACCGACAAACGCAAGTGCTGTGTAATTGTTTCATTAATATCTTTACTACCAACTTTATCATCCACGAGTGTCTAAAATGTTCATCTATTCTCTGTGTTTCATCATAGTAAATTTTTATTAATTTCCATCAGTGTTGTGTATGTACTTTCATCAAAAACAATCTCAAGCTAATTTTAACTTTTTATTTGGCGAATGGCGCGCACGAGGGAGATCGCCACGTGCTCGCCATATTGCAATTCAGTCTCGGTGTTGAGCTTGGTCGGGGTACATGCGTTTCGCGTTCTCTGAGGTCTTCAACGCTGTCTTACTGATTTTTAGCTGCAATACTCAATTAATACCGGAATTGTTTGCTATTCACCTCAGAGCCGTGCAGCCCTAGATCCCAACGTAAATTTAACATGTAATGTAATATTTTCCATTTTAATAATTTGTGTGTAGTGAATAAGGTAAAGTTAACCTAGTCAAGTGTATCCTGTGTGTCCGCCAGGGAACCTCAATGTGTACGGGGCAATCTGCGGCGCACGTGTGCAACTTAAATTGTGTTATGTAAGTAAATAAGAAATTGAACATTGGTCTCGACCACATTCTTGTGAAAGTGTTTACCTCACTAGGCCTTTAAGAGGGATCTGTGTTGAGCGTCTAACCTGGCTCTGACAAGGTTAGGATTCCATGTATACGCACACCAAGTGAATACCCCTGTGTCTTGACATGTACGCCTACATTACTGTGCCCCTACGGCTGACGGCCGAACGACCCCCTCTCATGCTCTCTACCCGGTAAATCCCGGGGAAGCTGGCGCCCATGGCAACACCACTCACCGACAGTGCACGGCAACGCGTCAACTTCTTGACGCAACTGATATGCGTCACCTTATCTCTTGCTCTTCCCGTTTGTAGTTAGTAAATCATACCACATTAGTTTTCCTCATATTAATCTTAATTTAGTTTTTTTAAAGTCCACTTTAATAATTATTCTAGATCATCCTGTTACCTCTTTTCTCCTCCCACTTCCTCATAAATTACACAATTATCTGCAAACTCCCTCAGTTTGCCTTCAATTCCTTCACTCCGGTTTTTCGCCATTATTGTAAATAATTACAGCCCTAGCACATCTACCCTGTAGCACCTCCGAAGACACCATACCTTGCCCACTTTCACCCTCTTGTCTCCAAGGAGATCATCCACTTTTCTCATCAACACTCTATGAGTAACCTCATCAAAGCCTACATAAAATCAACGAAAACATCCACCTGCTTCCCCCTATCCACAGCCTTTATCAAATCCTCCAGTAGACCTACCCGCTGAGTTTCGCATGAGAAGCCTTATGTTAATCCATGCTGGTGCTTCAGTAACCAGATCTTCATATCAATGACCTATACTGTATAATGCATTACCAATCTCACCATTACCTTCCCAACGGTCGAAGTGGGACTTACTGCTCTGTAATTACCAGGACTTCCTTGTCCTCATCCTGGTTGTAGATGGACATCGTAATTGCTTCCTTCCAACCTTGCAGCAGTTTCCCTTTCTCTAATTACCTGCTGAATAACACTACAAGGTACCTACTCATCTCTCTTCCACCAAACTTTAGGGCCCTGTCTCCTCTGTCGTCTAACTCTACTGCCTTATTGTTACTCAGACCTTTGATAACTTTTTCTGCCACTCACTTATCTTAAACTTACAATATCATTGGTCTCCATCCTCTCTCTCTCTCTCTCTAGCCGTTCATCCTGTGCCTCGAACACGTAAATATTTTGCTTGCAGCACTTAGGTCATTACTTTTTCCCTTGTTGCCATCAAACCATATTTGTCTACTGAAAGTGGTATTATCTGTTTCCTTCCCTTTATGTTCTTAATGTACCTATATAATTTCTATCCCTTTTTTATTTTCCTCTGTCCATCATATTAATTATTACATTCCTTGCCTGACTGATCTCATGTCCCAACTCTCTTCCCATTTGCCTTTCCCTTCCTTTTTCGACTCTTGAGTGCCTCTGTCTGCACTTTATCTTCAATCTTTTAATATGCAAGCTGTAACATATGGGGTCCCCATTTGCCCTTATTATTTTAGTAGGGGCAAAATTCCTCATCATCTCCTCCACAGTTTCTCTAAATTTCTTCCACAGGCTGTTTACAGTAATCTCATTTTCCCATTCCTTGTATCTATTCCTTAGTAAAAGTTCTGCCCCTTTTTTGTCTCCTGTACCATACAGCCATAACGACCTATCCCCCGCTGCCTCTGTTCTCAGTTCCCCAATTCTAATGTCCGCCACTGGTACATCATGATCACTTATTTCCATTAAGACTTGCACATTCCCTATAGTATTGCCTGGCCTGATGAACACAACATCCAAGAGTGACCCAGTGTCTTCTCAGTTACAGCTCGTTGGCCTATCCACTACTTACACAAAACCACTATTTAAAAGCTGTGCTGCGATTTTTTGTGCAATATTTCCTATTTCCTTTTATCCTTCCACCCACTTCACCCCTGGCATACTCAGATTCCCTTCAATTTATACCCAATGCCTGTCAATCAACCTATCCACCCTCGCCTTAATCTGCTCAATCACTTGTCAACCCTGATCTGGTGGCTTATGCACTGCCAGCATTCTGGTACTTTGTATCTCCAACTCCAACATTTCTACATATTCACTAATCCAATCTATAGTCCCTATCAATCCCTCCCTCATACATATCATAATTCCTGCGCCTCTCCCATCCTTGTCTTTTTAGTAAACAGTAAATAAATCTTGCATGCATTCACTATATTGTACCTACTTCATTACCTAACCATGTCTCCACAGCAATTACTACATCTGCACCATATTCTTTAACTATGAATAAAAAGTTATCCAATTTTCTGTAAAAATCCTGCAATTTACTATCATTACTTTAAATGCGGACTCAACTAACCCCCCTTCTCATCCTTTCTGACTTGTGATTGCTACTCCTGCCTTTGCCCCACCCTCTTCTTATATAAGAGAGTCACAAGACTTGAAAGACAGTCGCGGCACCATTTTCAGATACAGAATACAAATTCTAGTCATAAAGATAGTTACGCTGTAACACTCTTTGTAAAAAATATTGTATAAACAGAATGGAAAAGTTGCAAAATAGGTCGCTTGACTGAGGAAACCTACTCAACTCCAAATCGTGAGTTTTTATAACAGCAGAATAATAACTTAGCCACAACTGAATGATACATTCGTCATTCACTTTTGAAAATAAATATTTTACTGAATGAAACATATATCATCCAAACTAAATATGTATTTTGGGCATACACCATTGCAGCAAGTGGTGTGTCAGAGAAAACCAGAGAATACACACAAACAAACAGATAAATAAACAAACAAAAGGATTTTGTTTGCAACTGGCAAACATAGGTAACCATACAAAATTCCAAAAGAATTCATTCAATAAGTTAAAGGAAAATAAATGAACACAAACATGCACCCAGACACCAAAAAACAAACCAGGGAAAAAAAAGAATAAATAACTCCAATTATTCTACAAAATAATTCAGTCTCCGTAGTCGTTTGTGACAAAAATAAATTACAACATTTCGGGGACTGTAATCTGATCCTGTCGTCAGGCACATGCACAGTCCGAGGAGCACCTGCAAACCGAGTCTGTTGTTTTCGAACTTAATTACAAAATTGTTTTTGTAAAATAATTTTAGTTATTTATTTTTCCCCCCTGGTTGTTCTTTTTTTTTTTTTTGTGCCCAGGTGCTTGTTTGTCTTCATTTATTTTCCTGTAACATACTGAATGAATTATTTGTGGTCGTATACTGTGACAACAGTAATATTCTGAGATTTTAATTTTTTTTCTTCTCATCCATACTCAAAATAGGTGGTAAAGTTATTCAGTTTATATTTTTAAAGAGCATTCAGTTTTCGGGAAGTATCTTCTTTACAGTTAGGATCATGGAGGCTTAGACTGTTCTGTTGCAATCTCTCAGTTCGAGTTTTTTTGTTCGCTGTTCCTGTAAGGCTACAGAGGTTGTTTGTGCACTGCAGCACTTGTAGAGTCCTTTGTGGGTTATGTACCGGTATTAAGCGCAGGCCGATGACCTTAAGTTAGGTTGTAGGTAGGTAAGGGGTGTGGTGATGGATGTGATCATGTCACCGGGCGGTCGTATGCTGTGGGTCCTTCTGGTACTTTCTTTGTGCATTGGCCATCCAGAGGCACAGGATGCCTCTGTCAACACTCCCGCACTACCCTGTGCCACAATAACATCTGTAGTAGGGTAGACGCACAGCCAGGGTTGCATAGAACAGCAGATTATGGTTATATAAGTCAGGACACTCTTCCCTCCTGTGACATCAGACACCGCTGACTAGAGTATTGTAGCGTGGCCCACGCCCCAGATTTATTTTTACATGTTTTCATTTACAGTATATTTGTTTCATATTTAGCTGTAACTTGTAATGTAGGCCTCATGGGCATTCTAAAATGGTATCTGAGAGTTTTGTTAAGAACTATTTGTAGTTTTATTTGTTACAAGCCAGCATGACAGTGGAAATGTATTCATATTTAAAGTAATCAATTTTCAGTAACAGTGAACTAATTCTACTTCAAATAAGTAACATTTAATTTGGTAATTTGAAATCACTCATTTAACAGTAAGAATAACAGTTTGCTTAGTAATGTTCAAATATTTATGTAAATGATTATGTTTGTATTTAGTATATTGTCAATATGTATTTTTATCTAAGATTGTTGCATTTCAATTTAACGAAATTATATGTATTTATTGTTAAAGCTTGGAGTGAGATTTACAGTTTCAAGGAGAAGTTGTTATATTTCAGAGCAAAACCGGCCTTTAAAGATAATTGTCGAAAATTTGTCGCAGTAAATGTAGCATGCAATAATAAATGTGGTAAATGAAATAAGGTAGTGCGAAACAGGATCCTATGCAATATGTGCGACAGATGGTTTCATTTCTTAAAGTGCAGCAACGTAGAAGAAAGCGAATCACATAGTTCTGAGTGTATTTGCCATAAGTGTAAACAAAAAAAAGGCGGTACGGAAATTTGCATCACTTCAACGGTCAACAACATACTAACCAAGAAACATGAAGAACACTTGGCCCAGCTATCGGAAAAAGTGAGTTCCCTATAAGAGGTAATCTGTATTTTACAACAAGACCTACAAGAATGTAAACATGCAAATAAGGGAACGTCAGAGCATTCCCCATTGAGACAATGGACTGATGTCGTAAAAAGGCAAAAGCAACAAATACACCAGCAAACAATACCGACATTTTAAATGCCTCTACAAATCTGTTTTTCCGTTTTACGAGCTAGCGTGCAGACGGATGAAGGTGAAGATATAACAAATGCAACACAGTTTTCAAACAACTCTAGTAGATTGGTAAGGATAAACACAGACAAAGGCAGCATAGTAGTCAACAAAAACCACAGTTTCATGATAAACAGCAGCCAAAGAGTAGGTAGAAACAGCACCAGACACAGTACAAACCAAAACAGCACTAGCCACAGCAAGAACAACAGCAGTAGAAACAGAAACAGTAGTAGTAACAATAGGGGATATACCAGTAGCAAACACAACACGAATCAGCAGTCACAAACTGTCAAACCGCATAATTCTGGGTGACAGCCATGCAAGAGGAATTGCAGAACAAATCATAGCTGGCAACTTGCACATCAGAGTGTTGGGTTTAACAAAACCGGGGGCACCTCAGCAAAAGATTCTCAGAAACATCACTGATGATTCAGCACTATTGAAGAACTATGACCAGTGATACTCATCGGAGGTTCAAACAATGTTGCAAGGAATCAAGGAAGTGATGCAGTCCAGGGAGTTGGTGACTCGTTGAGATTATTGGAGCAGAAAAATTTAGTAGTGGTAAGTCTCCCACGCAGACATGATTTGTCAGATAATTCATGTGTCAACACTGCCATTAAAGACACCAAAAAATATACAGAGCTATGCATGAATTTCAAAAATGTGAATTTTGTAGATAATAGTCAACTTAATAAGTCTATGCACACTAGACATGGTCAGCATCTAAATGCCATAGGAAAGTCATATACAGCCAAGTTGATCTCTGAAAAGTTATGTATTGCTAGGAAAGAGCAAATGAAAACTTTTCTAGATAAGTGGTTACTTAGGAAGGTGGGAACATAGCATGCAGCACAAAAGCTTAAAACAGTACAGCAATCTGCAGCAGCAGAGCTTACAAAATTTAAGCAATGGGCAGCACAAGGAACATAATCTGCCAGAAGGTTGTGTGAACACAGCTACAATAATGCATTTAACATGGCAGATGCATACTCAGGGTTCCAAGCAAGAATTGAAACACTTTTGTTCAATAGCTCTATTCATTTTCTCGTTTTATACTCGTAGATCGGCTGTTTTGAAGGCTATCCTTGAATGAAATAAAACACTTGTCGTGAAAATGTTGTAAGATATTTGCTGGTCAGCCAGAGATGATGCAGTCATAGCTTTAGTATTCGGTATTGAAGCCATTGGAAAAGCTCTGATGTATTTAGCACAAAACTCAATGCAAAATCCCGCTACTCGTTTGGAGAGTCAAGGCCTTGAGAAGAACCTAAAGATGTATGAAACTGTTTTCATGTCTCTGTTCTGGAATAACATACTAGAAAGGATTGATTAAAGTAACAAACTTCTTCAGGAATAAATTCTTAATATTTTCAAAGCAACAAATGCAGTTACTTCCCTTCAGTCCTATTTGCAAGAACAAAGAGATGGGTTTAAAAAGTTTGAGGCAGCAACATTGAAACTTAGTTGCTTTAAAACTCCAACCTACCCAAGAATCCATAAATGTAAAATTTTCACTTATGAAAACTATGGAACAGAAGTAAGCAACGATGACAGAGAACATTTCAGAACTGGTGTGCTCATCAAAATAATTTATTTACATCTTGCTAACGTAGGTGAAAAAGAAAAGAGGCTTACATAACATTAGCAAAATGTTTTAATATTTTGTTTATGTGAGCATCATCCGAAGGAACATAAAACAACAATTTGGAAAGTGGGGCAAACAAGCTTGTCAAGTGCTATCCTGAATACATTGATGATAATTTTTCCAATGAGTGTCTTTATTTCAAGGCCTATGTTGAATTGGAAAACTTGGAAAGAATTCTAGAGTTATATTCTTCAATAAAACAGAACATCCTCCAAAGTACATTTCCAAACCTCGAAATTGCATTGAAAATGTTTCTGACCTTGCCCGTTACAAATTGTACAGCAGAAAGATGTTTCTCTGGTCATAACTGTGTTGAAAATCTTAAATGGTCACTTGTAGGAGATGAAAACCTTTGTCTGATTCTGATGTGTTTTGAACGAGACATTACTTTGAAAATGAACTTTACAGAGATACTAGAAAGATTTGCTCAGAAGAAAGCCTTGAAAAAGCCTTTGGTGTCGTGTATCTACTTACCTGACTGAAATCTAAGTCTGATACTTGTTTAATTATTATTTTCACTTATTTTTTTAATGTTATGTGCTACTTTACAACAATAAGATTAGCCCATTTTGTGAGGGAATTGAAAAGTGTAAAAAAAGCAAATAATATGGTTATCAACCATTTTTTCATTGCTGTTACTGCAGTATTTTCATTATTAACCTGAGGGGTGGGAACGGGGTGAATAGTATGTGCCTAGGGCACCTAGAACCCTATATCCGGGCCTGGCAGGAGCATTGTCCAATAACGTTCACAAGAATCCACCAACATTTACAAAGACAAGCTCATTTGAGATATGTATTATTTTACATGTTGGCAGACCGAAAGGGTATATAGCATGGAGCTTGATGAACGTATTCTGTGTGATGTAAACGACAATTCTTGTGATAGCAAAAGACACAGTGCTGTATGGGAACATGTAAAGTCATATTAATGTGTGGAGAATTCTGCAGGAAATCTTTCTATCCCTTATCACATTGAGTGTGCGCAAAGATTAAGATTTCCACCAAGAAGAACATTCTACTGACGTGTGTTACAGCATTGGGCTGTGGTCTTTCAGTTTTTAGAATATATATGATTTAATGAAGGGACGAAATTCGCACATGATGCTATCATCAATTAAGCAGTAATTATCTGGAGGTTGAACCCAAGGGAACATCCCAGGTACCAGTAACAGGTGAAAATGTGCTACAACACAACTAGAAAGCTCACTAACAGATCACCAATTTCCTAATAGCAAACAAGTGTGTGTCTACACCAGGTAGTTGGACATCTGGATTAATAGTAAGGTTACAAAAGTAAGTGTTGCGCGACATTTGATAAAATAAAACATAAATTAAATTCAAAATAATGTTTATTATTAGCAAAAACAGATAAATTCAGGTACCCCATGTGTCAGCTCTGAATATTAACTGGAAACACGAGACATTCAGGTAATACATTTGTGACCTGATGAGACAAAGTTTATGTTCAAAATATTTCACAACCACAACAAAGGCAAAAGGGTCTTAATGAAATATTCAAGCTCAAACCAAAAATAAAGGGTAATGCTCATACAAGAATGTGGTGAATTGTTGACATAGTTCAGTTACAAACAGTGTGACACAGTCGTCAGAAAACTAATCCTATATTGTCATGACAATGGCAACATTGGCACAAAAAATATGAATAGAGATGAGTGCTGTTTCCTGTTCTGCATGAGCAATATATCAGGTGAGAGGGTTATATGTAGTCCTAATCTATGCACTCTCACCAACATGAGTATTATACTGAACTGTTTTTCAGCTCAAAGTTTCAACTTAAGTACCTGAAGAAATACTAAGGCTCCAAAAAAAGAGTGAGCAAATTAATGTCTTAATTACTACCTGTAGTAATTATCGGGATATTTCATGTCGTCAAATGTGACACCAGCAAACATAATCAACAAACATCACAGATTACAAAAGGGCGTGAACAAACGTCCGCCAGTACACTAATTACCAATCAAAACTGAGTGACTTACACATCAATACCAGTCCTCATGAATATACTATGTGAAAAAGGAAGAGAAAGGGAAGTCAGCATGATGCAATGAAGGCTTGTGGCATCTGGAAACAAAAACAGACACTGTAAACAGGTGCTCAAGCTCAATGAACATGCCAGAAGGGTACGAGAAAATACAAAACTAAGAAAAAGGGTAAGGTTGCCATCATCGTTAAACTACGCACCAGCAATCCCGCAGAATGTCTGGTCATCAATGACAAACAACAAAAAAATATAACTCGCACATTTACACCAGAAAAGAGATGAAAAAAGTAGGAAACATTTAAATTTGGAAGAAATGATGGAGCCAGAAAAAGAATTACCATAACACAATAAATAACACCACTATCTTACATAGCGGTAAAATACTTGCAGTCTCGCAACGTCATGCTGCTCGGGGAAGGAGGACAGAGAGAGAGAGAGAGAGAGAACCTGTCCCTCCGCTGCCAATCTGCCAAGTTTCGAGTCCACCTCGGGGTCGAGCTGGCCAGCCTCGGCCAGGTAGGGAAGAGGAAAAACAACAAGCAAAGGGGGGTAGGTTATGGTAGACAGAGGGAGGAGGCAGGGAGGCATGACGTCAGCTGTAGCGGCACATGCCGCTGATGTACGAAGATGGTACGTCATGATTGACGTCAGGTTGAGTGCCGTTGCCAACATCATAGGGTATAGGGTCTATCACTAACTTTCTGTAGTTACTGTCGTTAACGTTATGTATCTCTTAACCCCACTTACCTTTATTTGCTATTCACAGAGCACAATGTTACCTCAGCATGGCAGTGAATAATTTTTCGTGCCAAAAGTGTGATGATGTACCCTTTACTAATGTTTCTCATTTTTACACTTTATTATCTAGCTATTTGGCGTGCTTCGGTATAAATAAATTTTCATTAAATGTATTCGTTTGAATATTTACAATGCTTTGAACAAAAATGTAAATAAACTATGTATATGCCTCAAATTCAAAGCTGCTTTGTGGTGTGTTGAGCACCACTTACCTGGATTTTTTTAAAACATATTCAAGGTTCTGAAACAAAGGAGTGATAATAGTGACTCTGACACCTTTGCTTGGTCACCCATTGCACTTACGTGTAAGGTATTGACTGGCGTGTAATGTTTCTCAGAATTCATTTTAGAATTCTTGAATAATGTCTTGTAAATGTGAGTACTAGATTGTGAGATAATAACTTTGTGAAAAAATTATTTCTTTCTGTGTTGGGCAGCTTGGAAATTGTTTTTTTAATGTGTGTATTCTTTAAATGTACTCAACAATCCTCCTCTGAAATGTGTTTTATATTAACAGTGCATTGGAAAACACATATTGTAAGATGCAAACTTTTTTTTTCTCTCTCTCTCCCCTTCCTCTCTTTCTCTCCCTCTCCGTCCCCACCACGGCAGCTTCTCTCAGGGTTCACAAACATTGCATCGTAGGTCTGCGCCTGCTCCAGCCTAACCTTTTCTAAATTTTGATTGTAGGTTTAATCAATTTGCAAACGTAAATAAGAAAATAACACTGAAATTAATTTTATTTATTTTAGTTCAATGTCACATGACTGACCAACACAATTCTATGCCATAAAATGAATTGCATTGTAACACGACCTCACGGGTGGAAAGAACGACTACCTACTTCCGATCACCACCCCTTCTTCGTGTTCTCACGCCGCCTTACGGCCAACTTTTCACTAGGGCTGTTCAATATCAGAAATTTTGATATTGATATTAAAGTCAACTGCATAATCGATATTTTTGGTGTATCAATAATATAGTAACTTTTCGGTATAAATTATTTATATTATTATATTTTTTCGGCATGTCGATAATACAGTAACTTTTCAGTATATCGAGAATACCGAAACTTTTCGGTAACATATATCGATAATATTGTAACTTTTCGGTATATTGGTATACCTATAATATCGATTTTTATATTAACTTTTCAATTTAGGTTTTACATTTCTGTTTGTTTTTCTGTATAGAATATTTTATAGTATTTATTGATATTCTTATTTTTTCATTTAGTAAAATCTATGTACCATTAACTTGACATGGTTTTGTTAAACATTTGTAATAAATATTGATTATACCAAACTTATAGGTTTACATGTGCACTCTGTTTTCAAAATCACATTTATAAACACAGGCTAATAAGTGTTCCGATTGTAATGTGTTGAGTAAGAATCACCCCTCTTAATGTGTTCCAGACGACGAAAATACACATTCTCATTAACATTCGCAATGGAGTTCCGACAGAGATGGTAGTAAATTATGTAAATAAACGCAAGTGTGCGAATTCTTTTCCCCGTCAATGATTGTTGATGAATGTTCTAAAAAAAAAAAAAAAAAAACACCAACTGAAACTGAAAAAATTTACTAGTTTATTAATGCAGAATAAAGAGGGAGAGATTTTTGGTCAGTGCTTAACATTGAGGTCTTCAGTGCTGGTGAGGGGTGATATGATGTGAGTATGAAGCAGTGCCGGAATGAATGGGCGTGGGAAACAGGAGATTCCCTAGAAAACCTGCCAGCCAGTGGCATAGTCCGGCACAATTCTCACATGCAAAAATCCGGGGACCGACCCCGCCGGGAATCGAACCCGGAATACCTTGTTGTGAGGCGAGCGTTATGACCTCTCGGCCACCATGGCCCCGCAGAATAAAGACTTCGAAATCCCATTTATACTTAAACCAAATCATTACTTTGACAAATGGCTGGATAATGTATTCCGGGATAGATTTTCCACAATTTGAACTCTTTGCTGCAAGTTTATCAATGACACAATTTTCGGAGGCCATCAGGTTAAACCGATCGAGACCAAACATGGAGAAAACCGCAACTTGACTTTTTGACTGTAGTCTACCAAGTATTTCAATATTCTGTGCACCACTTACATTATCATCTGTAACTGCGTGATTAAGTACTTAAGAGGCATCCCTACCTGCATTTCAAATGTGTTGCAGCAGGTTATGACTATTCATTTTTTGCTGAAACTATTTAAAGCACATTGTATTTGTATATCTATGAAAATAAGACACACTTTAAACTATGTTGCTGTAGTTTCAAAAATTCGGTGCGTTTATTTAAAAAAAAAAAAAAAAAAAATCATTTTGGGCCCCTCAAAATGGACAAAAATGACCTTTCAGACTACAGTATCTGTAAAAATAACAACCAGATTCTAAAAACACAGCAAGCTGTAGACTTTGAGCTAAGTCGGCAACAAATTAAAAAAATTAGGTCACTGCTTAAAGTCTCATAGAAAAAATGATAATAGTAAAGTACTGCACGACATCTGAGTAGCTTGTGCAGAGAGGCGATAATGCATTACATATGTCAGTCCACTGCAACATTACCTCTTCTGCCTCACACAAACAAATGCAGCCTATCTAGGGAGGCCTCTTAAGACAACAATCTTTCATTTATTTCAAACAATTGCAAATAACTTAAATTTTTTTAACCAAATGCTTTGAAAATATTTGAGACTGTGGACAGTCATATGATATACAAATTTGCTAGAGCGTTTTTTTAAAAATTATATACAGTTTGCTAGCAAAAAATAATTTTGCTTCATTTTGGCTTATTTTGACAACAAAACATGTGATAATTCAGGAACAAAAATGTAAAAATCCGTTAGGTGAATTGGAACACAAAAATTCAGGTACTTATGATGATATATAAGTGTTAAATCTGTAAGAATGAATTTTTGATATATGTATTAAGATGCATTAAAAATATTTTCGAAACCATTGCAAAACTAAAGAGCGAGGCCTTAAGGCTGCCGACTGGATGGCTCTCCAACTGCGTGCAGCGTGTTTGGAGTTAAGATTTTTTTTTTTCAGAGACCAGTAAATGTATTTTCACAATGCTTATCTACGAAAAGAAAACAAACTTCAGACTACTTGTAAATGTGACATTCAAGGCATCAACGCACACTGGAACCATTATTTTAAAGCCCTCATACTTGGCTAAAGTCGGTTTGTTCACACAGTTGTTTCTCAAGACATATGTAATGGATATGTTCGAAATTGAGATCTACAAGTACATTTGACTTTTCTACAGTGACACATTGAGTTAAATGTTAGGATCATCGCTCTAAGTCACACAGTAAAAACGTTTCTGCAAGAACACTCTGTGCAAATTTATGACTTTGACAGTACTGGCGATATCAAAATACATATGCCAACTGACGTCGCTCGTAGCGCCACATTGATTTTTGCCTCGCACTCACCAACACGCCTTTCACCAGGCGAATTTTGTTAAGCCACTATGCTCATTTAGTGGTCTCCCTAGACAGGCTGCGTTTGTGTATGTGAAAATTGAACAAAGTAACTAGTATTAATTTCATAGTAAGGGTTTTGCATTGCCAGACTATGTGTTTGGTCACAAACCAACGTCCAAATCATATGGGCTACTCTGCAACAGCATGCTCATGTGTGTGATTATTTTTAATTGTATGAAGGACCCACTGTGTTGCTGGCCATGATATGTGAAAGGTCCTTCAATTTAGGTTTCCCAGTAACTTCAGGCCACTACCAGGTGAGATGCATGTAGCGAGGATTTCACAGAGTGTGTGACTGGTTTGTGGTAATAAAATTCAGTGAAGCAAACATCAAGAACAACTTTGAAACTCATATAAAGAGAGGGACTGTCCAAATGTTTATTTGTAATTCACTTATTTGTGCCATTTATTGTTTTACTTCTGCGTGGCTTTAGTTTAGTTCACTGGCAGGATTAATTTAAGAATGATTCATTATTTATTATGAAGTAATTTGGTTATACCATTTGAAGTTTAATTGACAGTAAGTCATTAGAACTCCAACAAACTGTATAATGGAAGTGGAGTATGCTGGTTAGGGATTTGTCAGAGGCATATCAGTAGAATGTTGTTCAAGAGTAACAGGACTGTGGATTGTGGACTCATGTAGCATCAGTCTGGAAGCCTCACTAAAATGTAATAATGTTATGCTTGATATTTTTTATTACTAATATTTTTTGTCGTAACTATATGTTGTTAGTACTAATTTTACTCAAATTTCCATTTGCTGTAATTTTTCTTAGTAACTTTTTGACCTAATTTTTGATCAGTTTAAGTAACTCATGAATTTTGGTTATATGCAAGGACATTATACTTGAAGGCGACTTCATGGCACTGGGCCAGCATTTGTTGAAGGGAACAATATGGTTTTCCCTTAGGAATGTGTGACGTTGCGATGGTTGGGCTTTATTGCTCCCCCACCCCTCGGTACGTCATGTCTTGGCACCATAGTACTTTTATTTGTGCGTAGCACATTTTGGCATTACTTACGGCCCAAATTGCTAATTTTATAGTGTTAAAAATGTGGGAATTCATTGTTATGTTGATATAAAAGTATAGTTTTTTTAATTTATGGCAGTGTGCTAGTTATATTATTATTTGTAATTTAAAAAGCCCAGAAGTCTGTAATACTGTTGGTCACACTGGCCCTAGGAGCGTCCTAGTGTCTACCATTTTATTTTTCAGGGCGTCTTTTCTTGATCGTCTGCCGAAGGTGTAGGAAGTGCATGGCACGTCCATGGAAAAAGCATGGGCTCCGGCACTGCAGCGCATGCCGGTGAGCTGAGCTGTCTACAGTTAATTCGCCTTAAAGTGTGATACTTTCATGCCACGTGGATTTTACCAGTCGCATTTCGGTATTTTATTGTGGCTGAATTTATCAGTCCGGACTTGCAACCACCAGGAGGACGGGATTTGCTGTGGTGACCAACTGTGACGAGTATCGAGGCCTCTTTGTGGTATGATGTAAGATGAATAGACTCTGTTGTAATAGGCATACTCAGGTATTGCTCACACACCTTCAAGTCATCTCAGAAACCCGCCAGTGTTAAATGTTTTGGTATTATCTCAGCCACGTGGTAAATTTGTAGCACAGCCTATTGTTTGGAACGTGCCGAAAAGGGTTGAAGTAAAATTTACAGATACAATGCACGGTGTTGTATTTGAAAATATTTCTTTCAGTTTTCAACTCCACTTTCGAACCCATGATCTCTGAACCCCGAGTCTCATGTCTCCGACGAGCTAGGCCTAACAGTGGGGGTGATGAAATACTACTTTACTATTCACAGAGAAAAACTGCAAAACTGAAATGGATAAACATATTTGCATAACTTCAAATGCTGTAACCACACGAGATGTGTTAAATAATATTGTGAATAAATTTTGGTCTGCATGTAACATCTAGGTATTTAGCGCTGGTGATGAGTGAGATGAGATATGGAGCAACATCGAAATGACAGGGCGGGAGAACGGGAGATCCCCGAGGAAACCCGCCAACCAGTGACATTGTCTGACATGATTACCACATACTAAATTCCAGGGACCGACCCCGTTGGAGATCAAACCCGGATTGCCTTCGTGGTGGCGAGTGCTCTAACCATGCGTCATCCGCAGCATGCAACTGATATCGTAACATTACAATAGATAGTCAATAAATTCTGTACATCACTATCAATATATTTATATTTCTCGGTATGTTAAATTAGCAAAGTCCTTAATGGTATGTCAATATTGATATATCGGTGGTTTTGATATTATCATTACATTATCAATATATTGTTAGTTATTGGTATGCTTACATACCGAAATTATTTTCAGTCAATTTGGCAATATCGATATTTCGGTGATTTCGATAATATAATTTCATTATAAATACATTGTCAGATATCGGTAAGTTTAAATACATAAATCATTTTCCGTATATTATCGAAATTTATATCATACTGAAATCGTTTTCGGTGTATTATCAACATCAATATCATAACGAAATCACTTTCGGTATATCATCAATATCGATATCGTACCAAAATAGTTTTCAGTATATTATCGATATTGATATATTAGCTGATTTCGATAATATCGTAACACCGTTATACCAATATTTTAAAATTTTCATTTTGGTTATATTTTCTAATTTTGTTAGTGATAGCAATGTATACATAAAAATATTGAACAGCCCTAGTTATCACTACTACAATTCCCACAGCAATATACAATTTCAAGTTTATTAAAGTTATTATTAAAAAAACTCTACTTACCATAAATTCCAAAATACGCTTAAGGAATGCAATAAAAACAATACATAACATTTTCTTTTTTTTCACCCTTAATTATAGTGAGAAAAAATTATATCATGTCAACTACTTAGACTTAAAACTTCACTACATTTACATGCCTTATTGGTACTACATAAATTAAGTACAAAAGGCGAGAAAAAATACACACATTGGCCAGTCAGGTGGTAAACCTTAACCGCTTAGCAAAATGGTCTGTATTTCTAACCTGCTACAACTATGTTCCACACTCGATTAGACAGGCTTCTTATATTTAAATGACTACTTCTTCTCCCTGAAACAACATATGTTTTCACGTTAAATACAACTGCATCAGTCAAAGTCATATATTGTCACACTTCAATATTATGACTATTGACTGGAGCACACTCACAGTTAATGTGTGTGGGTGCATGTGTCTATATTATCATAAGTGTATCTGCGTAATGCATGATTAGAGACAATGAGGTTTGTAGAGTTCGTCATAAATACAAATTACTAACTAGGCTACATAATTACAATACGTAGGTAGGTACGGCTTAACATAGGGACATTTGAGACAGAACTGGTGGCTCAGATAAACAGAAAATGGGACAGGATTCTGCTGTGTTCTTTACAAGCAAATGAGTGGAGTGTTGTAGGAAAACTGTATAAGACCGATGGCTGTACTGGGAATCAAACCAAATCCTCCAAAATGTAAGTATTTTTTTTTTTTTTACTTTTACACTAATTTTCTTGGTCACATGTTAATAATTGTTAAGCGATATAAATATTATGACGGTTTTAAAGAAAACTGTTTTGTTTAAACAATTAATTTTTTTTTATTATTTGATAGTTTAGAATACAGGAACAGCAGGCTGAGGCTGTTCAAGTTACATTTACCAAAATATTTAAATTGCTTTTTTTTTTGCTGTATTATGCAGTTTGCTTAACATTACAGGAGGTTGACGCCGGCCGCAGGGCCAGTGTATTGATTAAGCCCATAACGGCGCGAGTGTGTCCTTTTCCACCCATCCAAAAGTATTCTCAGACTCTCCCATAATCGTACCACAACCCCACAGTGTGTATGCATGCCAAATCATTCAGTGCAAAGTGGATTGTGTGTGTATCAAACAGCAGGGTACAGTGTGTGCCGAAGGCCATCAAGGATTACCACATTTGCTATGTTTACTTTCGTGTTTTCAGCAGACATTTAGAAATGCATCATTCAATATCAGCAAAATATGTAACGCAATTTATTATGTAATTTAGTGTGTGCCATTTTTCATAAAATATTAATTTTAATATTTCACGCGGCCGAGGTACCGGAAGTGTGTAAACCCCGTAGCGAGGCAAGGAGCCCCTAGCAGCTGCATTCCTCGTGGCAGTTTTTCATAGTCTTCTGGAGAGGTAAGACGCCTGTCCGTGTGCTCATCATCTTTTGTTTCACTGATTGTTAGTTTTCCATAGTCTCGTTAGTATACCGGTTCACCTTTGCTTAGCACACGTTACCAGATATTCCCCATTGCATTGCGCATCCGCTTAACCTAATAATTGTGACCATTTTGGTATTTTTTTACTTAAACACCGCGTCGGCATCACCACCGCCACGTGGTTAGGGACTTTTGTATTGGGAGACGTCGGCACTCATCCTTCACCATACGAGGTTCGTTTTGATATTGTTTTATTCAGCATATTTTTGCACACGCGTTGCTAGGGTTATTTTGTATTTGTGTAACATTTTAAGGGAGTAATTCATGTTTTTGTGACCGACCACGTACATGTTATGACACCGCCATTGTGTTCAGCATACATGTGAGCGGTACGTTGTACATTCATTTCATTATCAAGCACTCACGCAATTCATCTCATTGAGAGCATCACTCTGTGTGCAGCGTGTTACGTGCCATTCACCCTACCACTGGCCTAGCATAGCTCGCCACAGTTTTCGCACTGTACCGCTAACATCACTTGTAGAGCCCTACCACACTACAACGTGCACGGGAATGGCTGCCTTGTGACACGTTAGTTAGGCACGTGCTCACCGCAACTCAACTCTCTACGCCAGCTTCCAAGCGAACCTGACGGTCCATCATAGTTGCTGCCAGCCCCTCGCTGCTTAAGGAGGTGCACCTTCTGGTGTCGTAGACTCACTTTTCGTACACCAGCTCCACACTGATCACTCACCAACCACATGCGATCTACCAGCCGGTCGTAGTCACTACGCAAAATTCACTATCAACGTGCACTATTGTGTGCTTTAGGGTTATTGTTACTGCAAGGGACGCATCACTACATTTACTTCGCTGCGTGCGTAAGTCAGACATTATTTTGGCACTGTGTAACATAAGCATAATAAATCATCTGTAAGTGAAATACTGTTTACCTTATTTCTAGACACCTAATATTGCCAGTGTAAGCAACGTAAGTTATCAGGCGTACTGGGGGCCAACATCCAGTAAGTGTGTAGTCCCTGTATAGTCAGTGTCATATGTGTTAATCCATTCATGTGCGTTTACCACTCAATCACTCGTCACGTTAAGTTGGCTTTCCCAAGCCATATGTGTTAATCCATTTACCTGCGTTCACCACTCAATCACTCACATCGACGCGTCGGGTGGGATACCGAACACACCGAACAAACCACACCCTGAGGCCTAAGAGTCTCGAAGTGGAGTACCTGGGGAGTATTGCTGGCGCCCAATCACTCACATCAACAGCGTACTTCGCTATTCCGATCCCACCCGAGGTATGCGTTAAGGTTCAATTTAAAGTGAGCAATTCCCAACATTCAAAATAATTAAAATATCTATATATTGGGGCTGTATAAGAAAAGTTGTGAGAGTTGTGAAACGTTTGCACTAGTTCTTAGTTACATGGAATTTTTCGTATTAAAAATAGTGTAGATGACTCACAGAAAACTGTAAGCTGTGCTCAGTTTAACCTGAACAGCTTATACCACTACTTAATTTCACATGAAGAAATTGATTCCATTCAAGCTGTATTCAAGTCGATAGCATAGAAAACTTGATAATAAATCTTGTTTGGTGCACTATTATAGTATTTTGTGAGTTTGTGTCCTCCGATTGCTTTACATACTTTGTAGAGGTGTATTGCGAGAAAGGGTAAGGGAATCAGCCAGGGTCTGTATTGAGGAATCAGCCAAGGTTTATATTGAGGAATCATCCTAGCACTCACCTGTAGTGAATTATGAGAACACAGGATCCTTCAGGACGTGACATGAAAGTCCAATAACTGCTCCAACTTACTCTCTATACTGTACCACCAATACATTAGGATTAGTTAGGGTAATTATGGTGAACCATGTTGTAGGGACTGGTTCTGAAAGTGTTTCATTTCTGTTGTGTAACTTAAACTGTAGGTAATGGGTTGCACTGTTAAAATGTTTGTCAGACTGCATAGGTTGTTTTCTACACCTGTGTTAGGAAAGCATGATACATAAATCAATACTTAATGCATTAAATAAAAATATCAGGTTTCTCGAAGCCATTATTCAAATGTCAGAGCAATCTTAGACAACAAATTTTGCCACCTTTATAAGCAAAAACTTTTGCCTAGAGACATGGGCAAAATGTCTGTTGTTGCAATTTTGTACATTTCGTAGCAGCGATAGAGATTGTGCTTAATGAATGTATCACTCTAGTGAAATGTTTGCGTATTAAATTTGCAAAGAAACTGTTCTCTAGGATTTCTATTTTTCCAGTTTTTCTACATTTGCTTCCTTGAAACTGTAACATGTTATTGTGTATATAAGAATAAAAATCATATTGTTTACAACTGACCCTGTATTAACCTACTTTATTGAATTCACATTGTGTTGTTTTATTCTCAATGATGATTAGCTTTGTTAGATTACATCCAGTCTGGTATTGTTTGTTACAGTTACTGCCATACCCACTGTTTACTGCGTAGCAATACAGGTGAGGGTCATGTCATCTGTATACAACGTAGACTACCTGATATGAAGTGGGTTAAGTGATGGAAAAATTGATATCCACATATGAAGGGTTAGGCAGGCACACAAATTAGTCGAGTTAAAAATCACTGGTGTAATAGGATAAATATATGTACAGTAATAAAACTAGCACAGAGAATTTCAGCACACAGGTTTTTTTACTTGCTTGTATATTCTTTCAAAGTAAAATATTACAGCCTTATGTCCAATATTTGTGGCATGGGAATCAAAAACAAAGGAATTGTTTGATGAATGAACCCAATCTAGTTTAAATGGGTAGAAAACATTAAGGTTCGAGTGCTACAAAATGCAGCTAAGAAAAACACTGGTAGTCCCAGATTATAACAAGTGCTTATATTGATCAAAGGTGTTGCAAAAAGTCTTACAAAACAGCAGTTTTTAATATCTTTCACAAATTTGAAATTACACAAACCAATTAGAATTTCCTCCTCATCGCACTCCATTGGGCCAAAAATGATAGCAAAAACATATAAAATAAGGAATAAAAGTAATCGCAAAACCATACCAAATGACACAAAACCAAATATAACTTACCAAATTAAACTCGACGAGCCGACGGGGTACGATAGGGGACAGAGCGAATCGTACTTTCTAACCAGCAACGCAGCACACACTGACTAGCCTAACAGGGCCAGGTGAGAAGGCAAGGAGTACGGAGAAGGGGAAGAGAGGAAGTGACTGACAAACAAGGGAAGACAGGAAAACACTAATACTTCAGATGATGCCCAAAATCGACCGAAGTCGAAAGCAGGATGTTCAAAACGGAGGTTGTGGCAGAGGCACAAAACATGGGCTGTACTTGAACAAGCATTTCCAGCCAACATTTTGAAGCAATAGTTCAGATCCTGGGTAGAATTAATAGACACGTGGCCACAGTCCCAGCTCAGCCTCGTAAGTGAAATACTTTTTAAAGGAACTATAGGCATACCCAAATCATATTGTTAAAAACAGGATCCATATTAAATGAACACACTGCATTCTCTTCCCCTCATCATTACCTATTGTAAAGAAACTCTACAATTCATTACAGCAGTTTAACATTTCATTCCAAAATTCACGTCTGCTATGGGTGTAGGGCAGGGCTACATAAATTTTAATTTTTAAATGTCATTGAGCACGTCGAGTGGCAAAACACTGCAGCAGCACTTTGTTGGTTGCCATTTATAACGCCCGCTGGAGCTCATCGTGTTTCCTGAGCAGTCACCAGTTTTTAACTTACGCTGCAGCATTGTGCCTGTGCCAGTCAAGGCGCTCAATGTTGACACGTGTTAATGATGTTTCAACTAGGGTGTAAATTTTATTTCGTACAAACTTTTACATGTAACTTACCGTAAATGGGGCTGACTAAACATAAATAAAAACATTATTCACATATATGGTAGCCCTGAATAAAGAAATTTACTTGTAAATAAACTGAGTAATAAATATCCACATGACATATTATTAATATTTCAGTTACAGTTAACAATTATGATATAAAAATAATATTAGTGTATCCCAAAATCACCCCATGAGTCCGAAGTCACACCAGCTTACTGCATATTTAAGTGCAGCAGTACAAAAAATACACATTTATTCAAGCGAGCTTATCTGGGGGCCTATTCTGTAACTTTTTTTTCAGTTCCTGATGTGAATTTTATACAAAGACAGTTGGTCGGTTACTATCTTCCCTTACAGCATACTAGGTTGCAGCGACATTGCAGGGACGTCACAATGTCCAGTTTTGGTCACGTTACCATTTCAACCTGATCAAGACGTCGCAGCAACACCTCTGTTGTGACCACTGTAATATAATTCTGGTAACATTTCCGATCCATTGCTATAATGTCGTCTCTTTGAAATATTTCTATATTGTCACCATGTTGTTTATGATCAATATTGTTTGCAGTTTTGTTTATTGTGTCTGCGAGAACAGCTTGGGATGCGAGTATATTTACTCACAACATGTATTTGTGGAATACTGCTGAATTTGTATGAATTATAAATATATATCTGGCAGTATGGTTATACAATATGTGTAACGGCCCAGTAATTTGTTTGCTGTCGGGAACGTAAATTTACATCTCAGTAGTTACGTCATGTACATCATTTGTGCACAGTGGTTTTAGCGGTGTAATTTTATTAAGTAAGGCAATTATATAGTAATAAAATTATAAACACATTTTTTGTTACATAGAAGTTCTTTGAGCATGTTCAGTACTGGAAAATAAAAATAACCTATGATTTTGGTTATGTCTAAAGTTTGTATCGAGAAAGCAGTTGATATCCGATTGCTGTATTGTCTAAATTAATTTTCTTCATAATCTTAGCAATTATTGGCACACCTTGGTTGACTTGTAATTATTAAAGTTTTTCTTCTGTTCAGATAATTATTTAATAATGATTGCTTAATATATTTTTTATTTGTACACATGTTAACATTATTCTATACATATTTCTTAGTTTGCATTTAAAACTCCTTGAGCAGAGCTCTTATTGGGGTTCTTTTATAAAAGACAATGTAAAACTGCTATACGACAGAATACTATACATTTTTTTACAGAAGACTATGAGACAATTGTACCTGTAGAGACACACACCATACACATATCTTTAGAGTAAGTAGACAGTAACAGATTTCTACGTCTATACCACTCACATTAAACATTGACGCGGGTCGTTCCGCAACTCCCTCTCTCTGAGCCCGTCGTGCGCATCAAGCCAACATTACGGAACGGGCCGAGCGCCCGTACAGCCACGGCATATGGGAACGCACCCGGCCACGTGGGCACACGAGGTAGCGGCATCCAGACGCCGCCCCCGCGAGGCCGGGTGCCACCAGCTGTGCGTCAGCTCAGCAGAAATACCGGCAAATGGTAGGAATGTGCCACCTTGACGAGAAGCGACGTAATTTAACGTCAAAGTTGGATACCGTGTAAAAGCCCTCTCGTGCTTTTCCAGTCAAGGGGAGCTATGCCACTCACCAGGAAATAATATAGAGAGGCCAGGGGTAAGTGCGTTTTATGTGTACGGTGCCCCCTCTCAACTTTGTCGTTTATAACCTTTATACCAGTGAAACACCCCTGCGCCTCGCGACAATTTGGACTCGCCCACACAGCCACCTTGCCTCCAAAATAATTACATGTGTTCTCCCCCAAACATTTTCACATTCTATTTGTTCTGTAATTGCCAGTGTTGTGTTATAATTATTTCTATTCAAATAACGTCCAAATTCAGTGTCTATGTTTTTAAGTGCCGTCTGGTTAAAAATTTCATATAATTAAAAATTACGTAAACTTTCAACAAACTATCCCATTATACAAATTTGGGACTCTAACTCTCAAGTTGTGCTATTCTAAGTGTTTTGGGCCTTTGGCCCTGTTTAATTCTGTAATTTTGTGTTTTTCGGCGAGTGCTTCCCGCGCTTTGGCGGCACGACGTCATGCACACGGGAAGGACTCGCCAGTTGGCATTACGCGGCGGACTGGGACGGTCGACATGCTAGTCACTCCGGGCCCTTCACATCTTTGTATAATCAGTACCATATCAATAGTTAGTCTTTTTCGTCTGGAACATTTTCTCTTAATCTTTGCTGGCCCAGAGGTGTACCATCACCCCTGCAACTCGTCGCCCAGGGTCATTACCTAATTAATATTTTTCACTCCTGTGGTGAATCATCTTACAACAGCATCGCCCACCGGTCAGGCTTAGGACCGGGTCCACTATTTGCGCCACCAGTGTTGTATGTTGGGAGTATGGTGCTTTACCAATAAATACGATTTTCCAGATTACAGGTGCGTATTTATTGCTTGCCGCTTCACGGCCATAAGGGCGCGGGACCCTTCAACCCGCTTACCAGTGTTCTACCTACAGTGTGTTATGTGTGTATTTTCTACCTTAGTGCTATGGGCGTGGGGAACGCCATAAGATTCCCCTGCGTAAGTAATCTAGCGACGTAGAGTGGGGAGTGTACTGCAACGCCATGGCCGTCGGCCACGTGGCCCTGAAACTTAGAGTCTCTGCTCTCATGAGTGCCCGTTCTCTCCTAACGGGCTGGCACACCGGGCAAACAACACTTAATCACGACCCCTGCTCACGTCAAATTGTCGCCCAACTTGTGTGGCGTTAACAACCACGTACCATCGCAGTTGCAGTTACGGTAAAATTCGCGCGCGGAGACCACTTGGTCGCCATTGTCGGAAACAGAGGGAGAGAGTACGCGAGGGTGGCCATCTTGTGGCAGCAACCGGCCGCGCGAACCCCTCTCCTCCCTCGCTCCATCCAAGGGGTGGCAGCATGCGCACCAAGGACAGCATCAGCCCCCCAGGCCACCTACCGCCGGAGCTACCTCCCCCTACTGCGCCACGCGCGGGGAGTCTGCCGCGCCAAGGTCGTTGACCTGAGCAGCTGATCGTCCGCGCCGTGCGCGCTTCCGCGACATGGCATACCACGGCGCGTATGGAGCCACCGGCCATGTGTGCGACCAGTGCTACGAGACTCTGCCTGGACATCCGGCCCACCACAGATGCCATGTGAAGGCGCTATTACCGAACTGGCACCCACATGACATCTTCCGTGACAACCACGACTTTCCGCTGCAGGCGACGTCCGATGATGTGCCTGCACGAACGGGTACGCAGTGTGGGCCAAGACGGGAAGCTGCCAGCTGGAATACACCGTGTGCAACCGCGTGTGCGTGCGCAGCACAACAAACAAACTTTAAGCAAGAAGCAAATTCCAGTGACATTTTAAAGCATAAATTATGTGACAGCCTAGTCTGTCTGCACCCAGGACAGTGCACCGTACCGTGCGTGACGTGTTCCGCGCAATACCACGAGGGATGCTTGTCGGCCGCGGAAGTGGTGAAGGCACTCACGGGACCTTTCCGGTGCAACATGTGCGAGACGGGTGCGGGAGCCACAACAGCACGTTCACCCAGTGACGGCGCAAAACACCAAGTCTCCACACTGTTCGCGACGGGAGGCAGCAACATGCCTGATACACTAGTACGTGAGGGCAGACGACCGCGATGCCACATGGAGGCGGGAACTATGTTGCGGTGTAAATACTGTGAACAAGACGTGCATATGGAATGGCTTGTGGTTGAGGAGAAGCAGACGGTAGTCGGCACGGGTTTCCTGTGTTTTGGCTGTATCGCTGCTACACAACAACCCCCGTCGGGGACACCTAACCGGCAGAACCACACCACAGAGGTCAGCAACCTAGGTCACTTTGCTATCCCAAGAACAACTGTTGCAGTCATTCAGAACATGTCTATACCACCAATGTTTACGAGCGCATGGCTAGCCCCAGTGACACCGCAGGTGACGGAGACGGCCGCGAAGCGCTCGCCGGCGTGTCGACGCCACGCCAGTTCCAGACGCTACCAACTTTCGCAGGATTAAAGAGCGAGGACCCGGAGGCATTCCTCGAGGACTGTGAAGGCCGCCTACACCGGTACGGCGTTAGTGACGAAGATTGGCCGCAAGTCATTGGGAAGCAGCTGACAGGCCAAGCCAGCAGGTGGTGGTCGAGTATGACGCACTATGGGATGGCGTGGAATGAATTCCGGGGACTGTTCCTGTCACAATACGGGGAAGCCTTTATGTCACTACAAGCCCAAAGCCGACTCGCGCTGGAGCCACAGGGGAACGAGCCACTGTCAGCATTTGCGTCGCACAAGTACCACCTACTGCGCAAGTATCAACCACACCTTAGTGTGCGACAAGTGCTAACTACCATCGCCGAAACCGCGCGCCCAGTGTTTTGTGCTTCGCTAGTGCCACTACTGACGTACGAGCCAGAAGAGTTCATAAAGGCCACCACACTGTTCGGGAGAGCGACGCTCCAGCCGCCGGCGACACAGCACGGGAACGCCGGTGCTGACAGGTCCACGACAGCTGCACAACTAGCAACACCGAGGACAGCGGCGACAGGCGGAGAGCGACATCGCGAACGGAACACAAGGTATGAGAGTGATTATTCCAAGGGTGATGTGCATGACAACATGAAACAGCGACGCTCGCTAGACTATTCCAAGCCACCCCCATTCCCATGTCAATTCTGCCCGGGCGACCAGTTACACTGGCATAAAGACTGTCCTAGAGTGCAGTCAAGGCCGAGGCAAGGGGACAAGAACACCAGGTCCCAGTCGGGAAACTGACAGTAGGGGTCACGGGACCTGACATCACCGTGTACCCCAGCATCAATGTAAACAACCAGACACCACAACACGCTCTACTCCAGCAAATCCATAGTCGACACCATCCATCAATAAAAATTTTAGTAAGCATAAATAACCTCCGCTGTTATGCAATAATAGACACAGCAGCCTCACACAGTTTCATTCGGCCAGAATTTGTTAATACTAAAACCATGATGAAATTCAATCAGCGTGTTCAGTTAGCTGCCAAGGGCGCGAAGTGCCAAGCGATAGGCAAAGCCACCATTGTTGTACGCATCAGGGATATTGAGACCATAACAACCGCCTTGGTAGCACCAGAGCTGAGGGAGGATGCCATCTTGGGCCTGCCTTGGCTTACCGAACAGAACACAGTGGTAGAGCCCGCGGCGAGACGCATACACTTCGGCACTGTTGAACGCAGAACCGCATACAGTACAGAGGCAAAGACAAGGGAACCGGCCGCCACAGTAAGACTTGAGGATATATCGAACGAGGTACCCCCAGCGTACAGAGAAGCATTCCAACGGCTTTTAGATGAGAGGATCGAAGATTTCGCCGCTAATGATATCCTGAGACGTACTGCGGTGACGGAACACCGAATCGACCTCACCACAAACAAACCTATTTACACGCCCCCTAGGGGTTACTTGCCACATCAGGCCAAAGTCATCAAAGAACAAATCAAGGAAATGCTGGCAGACGGAGTCATTGAACCGGCCAACAGCTGGTACAATTCACAAATAACGTTAGCTCCCAAGAAAGATGGCACACTGCACTTTTGTGTAGATCGGAGACTTGTGAATCTCGCGACAGAAAACCTGTCCCCACCATACATTAGCGTCAAGAATGCTCTTAACACCATTGGACGCGCGAAAGTGTTCTCCTCCCTAAACCTGCGGAGCGGTTACTGGCAAGTTCCAGTGCGGCAGGACGACCGGGGGAAAACCGCATTCACGGCCCCAGACGGCAGCCAATAACAATTTTGCGCAATGCCGTTCGGCCTGAAAGGAGCACCCGCGACGTTCCAAACGATGATGGTGCAGGTACTGAGCGGACTGGCCGGCGAGTTCACACTAGCTTACCTCGACGATGTGCTCATATGGTCGAATACCTGGGAAGAACATCTAATCAACCTATCGCTCGTCCTAGAACGCCTGGCCATCAATGGGCTGATATCCGCAGTACCCAAATGCCATATAGGGAAGACCAACATCGAATTCCTAGGCCACATGGTCAGCGAGAAGGGGATTGAACCCAACGCCGAACATCCGCGCTTGGTAGAGGAGTGCCAACCACCAGGCACGCGCAAACATCTGTGCTGGTTTTTCGGCCTGATAAACTGGCTACGGAAGCACATACAGGGGTTCGCGACCATAACAGCATCGTTGACAGCTCTCCTCTCCCCGCAGAGAAGATACAGTTGGACCGCGGAGGCGGACAAGGCGTTCCGAGACATTAAAACAGCATTCACGAGGTGCGAGACCCTAGCTCACTATGATTGTCAGCGCCAACTGTACCTCCAGATGGACGTAAGTCAAGAAGGGGTCGGTGCGGTGCTGTACCAGTACGGCGACAAGGGAGCACGACGTGTAATAGACTTCTCGAGCGCTAAATTTGGCCCCACAGAAAAACGGTACCACGTAAACGAGCAAGACTGCCTAGCAGTCGTATGGGCGATGAAACGTTACAGAGCATACTTAGAATACCGGAGATTCATCCTGCGCACCGACAACAGGTGTCTCGTGTGGCTGCAGTCCATGCGCGAAGTGCGCAGTAAACTTGCGCGGTGGTCAATGGCGCTGCAAGGCTACGATTTCGAGGTCGAACGTGTAGCGGGGAACGACAACCAGCTAGCCGACACATTGTCGCGGGCACCGCGCACTGACATCATCGTGCGCGACATGACAGACTGGGACGATATCCTGCCACCCGAGCCGCAGCCAGCCGACGCCCAGCTATATCAGCTGATAGCCGAACCACAAGAGGCCAATGTCAACAACCTTTACGAGGCGGTTGTAGCGGCGCAGCGAGACTGTCCCATATGTCAGAGCAAGCGCCAGGAATGCGCGAATGAGTTGTGACGTGTAGTCGACGAACGAGTAGAGACGCGCCCCCCCCCTCCTTCGGGAGGGACCGTGGAGACTGTTCGTACCCGAGGGTGAACGCGGGAACGTGCTATGACATGCCCACGACGGACACTTCGCCGGACATCCGGGCGCGTGCCAGACCGCCCGTAATGTAAGCCGCCTGTTCTAATGGCCAGGAGTGACCCGGGCGGTGCAACGGTATGTCAGAAGCTGCGAGACATGCAACAAGTACAAGTCGCGGAGGGCCGACGGCGAGCAACAACAGCAGCCACGTCTGCCGGAGCGCCCCTACGAAACTGTCGCCCTAGACATCATGGGCCCATACCCCCGTTCCACGAATGGCAAGCACTTCATTTTAGTGGTGACGGACATGTTCTCGAGGTGGACGGAAGCCAACGCCGTTCCAAACGCACGTGTTAAGAACCTAGTACGTACACTGGACACAGAATTTTTTGCAAGATGGGGCTACCCGAAGGTCCTGCTGACGGACAACGGGTCGCAGTTCACTGGGGGAAAATGGAGAGACGCATGTGGGAAGTGGGGCGTCTACCACAACACCACACCAGTGTACCACCCGAGGGCCAACCCCACGGAGCGTCGGAATCAGGATCTGAAGACCCAGCTCCGACTCAGTGTGGGGAAAAGGCACGAGACCTGGGCCGAACATCTGCCCGCAGCCCTGTTCACACTTAGGTGCCGGGTGAACGCGGCCACCGGACAATCACCAGCAACGGCACTACTGGGGTGCAACCTCAGACTCCCAGGCGAGTACCAGTGCGCCGCCGCAAGCGAGGAGGAACCCAGAAGCCCTGAAGTAAGGACGGAGAGGCGACAGGAGCGACACGCGGCGATGAGGGCTAACCAAGAGCGCTACGCGCTACAGTGGCTCAAGACCACGAGACGCCCCCCCGAACAGCTCCAGCCTGGACAGAGGGTGTACATCCGAGCGCACCCTCTCTCGGCAGGGAAAAAGAACTACTGTGCAGGCTTCGCCGCCAAGTGGAGCGGACCACAGCAGGTGGTACGAGCGTGCGGCAGGACCACCTACCTCGTGAGGCACCACAACGGCCGAGTAAACAAATTACATAGAGATGATCTGCGAGCTGCTTATGGCGGCGGCGGTGGCACGCCCCACGGCACCACGCCCCCAAGGACAGACCCGCCAGACAGGGCGCCACCTAGCACCCCGCGTGCAGGAGCCGGCCCCCCCACTGGGTGCATAAGGCGCCTCTTTGCGAGCCGGACACCGCCGACTACGGCAGCAGAAGGCGGACGGCACGGAGGGGCAGTCGACTCTAGTGACAGGGAGCCGACACGCTCACCTGAACGTCGTAACAGCCCAAGAGTTCCGGCGGGGCTCCACGAGCCCACCGACGGAGTCGTACGCGTGTCGACGCCCGGCGTCGAGACGCCACCTGCCGACGCGGACCAACTCCGCCCCCGAGGCGCCATGCCCGGGATGGAGGTAACGGGACCGCCTGTTCAAGACAGAGCCCGAGGAGGGGCCGGAGACGACAGCAAGGCACCCTCCGGCCTGTCGCAGGAGATAACACAGTATGACGTGGAGGTCGACCCGACACCAGCGCCGCACGAGGGGTGGGACAGGGCGCCCTTGTCGACCCTCCCCACCACGGCCGTCCCAGACCCAGCTCCACGGCCACCTCTGCAGCCCGACCCGGGCGACCTGGACCATGAGGACCACCTATAAGGCGGGGAAGGCCTATTGCCTTCCCGCCGGTCGAGACATACAGGCCGCGGAGTGCACCCCGGGTGCACCTCCTGCCACAACGAGCCGGCCATCAAGACGAAGGCAACGGCACTCCGCAGTCATCAACCACCCCAGCCGGGCAGGTACTTCCTCCGCACTCGGCCAGCCGGCCCCCGGAAACCCTCCTGCTGCAGGTAAGGCGGCGGCGGCATTGTGATGCACAGACGGGCTCCCAGGAGGGGGGCGTTTGACGCGGGTCATTCCACAACTTCCTCTCTCTGAGCCCGTCGTGCGCATCAAGCCAACATTACGGAACGGGCCAAGTGCCCGTACAGCCACGGCATATGGGAACGCACCCGGCCACGTGGGCACACGAGGTAGCGGCATCCAGACGCCGCCCCCGCGAGGCCGGGTGCCACCAGCGTGTGCGTCAGCTCAGCAGAAATACCGGCAAATGGTAGGAATGTGCCACCTTGACGAGAAGCGACGTAATTTAACGTCAAAGTTGGATACCGTGTTAAAGCCCTCCCGTGCTTTTCCCGTCAAGGGGAGCTATGCCATTCACCAGGAAATAATATAGAGAGGCCAGGGGTAAGTGTGTTTTATGTGTACGGTGCCCCCTCGCAACTTTGTCGTTTTTAACCTTTATACCAGTGAAACACCCCTGCGCCTCGCAACAACTTGTACTCGCCCACGCAGCCACCTTGCCTCCAAAATAATTACATGTGTTCTCCCCCAAACATTTTCACGTTCTATTTGTTCTGTAATTGCCAGTGTTGTGTTATAATTATTTCTATTCAAATAACGTCCAAATTCAGTGTCTATGTTTTTAAGTGCCGTCTGGTTAAAATTTTCATATAATTAAAAATTACGTAAACTTTTAACATACTATCCCATTATACAAATTTGGGACTCTAACTCTCAAGTTGTGCTATTCTAAGTGTTTTGGGCCTTTGCCCCTGTTTAATTTTGTAATTTTGTGTTTTTCGGCGCTTTGGCAGCACGACGTCATGCACGCGGGAAGGACTCGCCAGTTGGCGTTACGCAGCGGACCGGGACGGTCGACGTGCTAGTCACTCCGGGCCCTTCACATCTTTGTATAATCAGTAGCGTATCAATAGTTAGTCTTTTTCGTCTAGAACATTTTCTCTTAATCTTTGCTGGCCCAGAGGTGTACCGTCACCCCTGCAACTCGTCGCCCAGGGGCATTACCTAATTAATATTTTTCACTCGTGTGGTGAATCTTCTTACAACAGCATCGCCCACCGGTCGGGCTTAGGACCCGGGTCCGCTATTTGCACCACCAGTGTTGTATGTTGGAGTATGGTGCTTTACCAATAAATACGATTTTCCAGATTACATGTGTGTATTTATTACTTGCCGCTTCACGGCCATAAGGGCGCAGGACCCTTCAACCTACAGTGTGTTATGTGTGTATTTTCTACCTTAGTGCTACGGGCGTGGGGGACACCATAAGATTCCCCTGCGTAAGTAATCTAGCGACGTAGAGTGGAGAGTGTTCTGCAACGCCACGGCCGTCGGCCACGTGGCCCTGAAACTTAGAGTCTCTGCTCTCATGAGTGCCCGTTCTCTCTTAACGGGCTGGCGCACCGGGCAAACAACACTTAATCACGACCCCCGCTCACGTCAACATGTATTCGTAACGTATTGCTACAAGCTTGCGGGCTAGGTACATTTGGGGATGGAAGTCTTGATAAAATAAAGAAAATAAAGCTAACCTAGTTTATTTACAACTGTACATACAAAAATGACCTGTGTCTACAATGATTTACCACAATAAATGTCAAACAGAACAAATAATTACTATTTACATAAAGGAAAAAAAATACATCTACATAAGTTCTCTGTATATGAAAAGGTTACTAGTCACTCACAATGGTGGACCCAAAGAAACAATACCGAAGAATCTTTCTGGCCTAGAATCACCTTCTTCCTACTACTTGCTGCGGTCCCACTCGCTGGACGCCCTTGAGCAGTCGTCGCAATCCAATACTTGTCACTATCACTTGAGATCACACTAGGCACCTGCCAGCAAAACTCTCTCGCTCCTGCTGCAGCTCCCCCTTATGTACCCCACCCTTCTTCTTCTCGAATTATCTCGGTGGGTCTCTGTTCTCCAACCTCCTGGAAAGATGTCGCTTCAAAGTCAAGCACCACCCCGAGAGATAAAGAGGGAACAGGATCATTCCAGATCACGATATTTTCCCTCGGTTACCCGATACTGGGTGCAGGTGGTTATCATGGAGTAATACAATTCATGCGGCACCCGAGGAGGTTTTTTAGCGCTGCCGCCACTGTATTGTATTTCGCCGCCCTGCCCGACAGCCACGGCACCGAGGAGGGAGTGGGAAGGGGGTGTCCTAGCTCCGCCACTACAGTGTCGTACTACACCGCCCAGCCAGACAGTCGCGGCTCGCAACAGTATTTAAACTCTGGTGTACAGAATAGCACACACAGTTCACAGTTCATATTTAAGGATATGATGAACTGAAATAAATGTGTATTGAATTACTTGAAAATTACAATGATAATAATAAAAATAATTATTATTATAATTATAATAAGTTTAGTCTCTCTGTTGGGCTACCGCTCGGTGGCAAGAAGTGGATTCTTCCTAATCTTTACAGTACTTGCCTTCCAGACCCTTCCTAAACCTCCCAGCCCCTCTTACAGTTACCAGTTCATTCTGCAGAACATTTATTACTGTCCTAACAAGCATAGACTGTCTACCCCCTCCATTCTCCTCTACACTCTCTGAATCTTTTCACTGTTGGTTCCTCTCCCCTCTAATGCTCCCATAGTTGGATCATATTGCAACCTTCTCCATCCACCCTCACCATTCATCATCTTGTACATCATTGCCAACCTTTATATTCTCCTCCTGTAGTTCAGTGATTTCCATCCCATTCCCTTCATCATCACTGTGTATCTAAAGTTTCTTTCCTCCTCACCACCATATCCCTGCCCGTCCCATTTATTCATTACCCATCTGTCTGCCTGTCACTGGACCTTTTGTAGTTCTTGTACCTCCGCCTTAACATACGGATCCCACTCTGCTTAATATAAACACTAAGATAGTTCATATTAAGGATGTGACCGTCTGAAATTATGTATGTAGTATTACTCAAAAACAGCTCTCAATATAAACACTAGGAGACACACATACATCCGCATCCCCAAACACCCACCTTCACCCAGTGGCAGCCTTGAAGTTAAAATAAAGTGATTGGTACTTAACCTCTCATTAACTTGCAAAGTTCTTAAGTTTCTTTGGAGTGAGGAGATAAGAAATGCATTTGGAATTTATATGCTCAGTACAATTACATCTAAGGCCTAATTTAATATGTAAAATTTACAAAGCGCACCCTGCAACTTTTCTGAATAAAGGAGCCATGGGTAAATATCCACCCATCACATCTGAAATTTCAAGTGACGGGGGTCATTTGAATCTACAGGAAAACTGTAACCCTTTTCAGGTATCCACGGCATGTCCAGCAAAGTTTGTCTATCCAATTCGGTAAGAGACCTATCAATATAGTTGTCAACATCACTTTTCGGAGCAAACGAAAATATGACCTAGTACTTGAATGGCTATAATAACTGGTACCTGGAGAATCAGAAGTGCATTTACTAATGGGGATTTCAGATTAGTCACGCTCAGTAGGAACACTATTTGACACTCCTTTAGACTTCTTACAGTCCAAGAAGGGAAGTTTGCTGTCCAGAATGTTTCATTTTTATTCTTATGTATCTGTAATGTATGAATAATATAACATTGTATAAGTGTATATATGTATATATATATATATATATATATATATATATATATATATATATATATATATATATTTATTTAAATATATGCTAATATAAAATTGAAATAAGAATGGATATATATAACTTTACAATGAAATGAGTAAATATATTTTGAATGCAGATATGGCTTATTTGTGTTTTACTAATTGTCTAAAGGTGCCTCAAATCAGGAGTAGGTAAACTGAGATACGATTAATAAAAATTATATCTCTCTTCACATTCCTGTAAATCTTTCAGGTGTCGAGTAAGGAAGTGAATCTTTCGTTCATTCACACTGAAACACATTGAAACCACTTGTAATTAATTGAGCACAGTGTGTAAGAAAAAGGAAAAATACTTTGTTACCAATAAATATATCTTGAATGAAACAAAACAATGCGGGTGGCCGCATTTATCTGCTGCCGCTCTCATTGACTGTGTACAGCACACATAACACACATAATTATTTTAGAATTTGGCTCAACATTTTGTGAGTCAATTTCGATCTGGATATGATTCCCAGCGGGGTCGGACCCCTGATTTTCGCATGTTAGAATTGTGCCGGGCAATGTCATTGGTCGGTGGGTTTTCTTGGGGATCTCCCATTTCCCTCGCCATTTCATTCCAGCACTGCTCCATTCTTGCCCTCATCTCATCCATTGTGTGCTATGTGTGATTGTGGCGAGTGCTATCCAAAAGCTTGGAATTAATTTTTCTTTGAATGCCCCCTACATGTTGTGCTAAATCAATTGTAACTGAGCTTTTGCAAGCAAAATGTCACTACATAGCCGGCATAATGTACTTGAAAATAAATCTTGCTGACCAATCAGTTAATGTAAAAAAAGAAACTAGTTTTTCACTACGCGAAATTCTTAGCTTTTATGAACTTTGCCCATTGTTGGGCATGAAAAATTAGCATGTTAAAATACTCACAAATGGTGGATGGGCAGCTTTTAGCTTCCACCAAGTAATTTATACTATGCAAGTCACACCATTAACATCGCCATTGAAAGAACACGTATTCACTTTTGTATGCTACGTATTTCAGACCACGTCTATTGTAAACTAGAAAGCATTCAACTTAAAAAACATATGGTATAATACATAAACTGGAACAAAAAATTGCTGTACAAAAACTTGAAAAAAAATTATATTTTTCACTTACCTAATAGTCTTCAGTCACAAAACATTATGACACAAAAACACAATACAAAAATGCTTACTTCACCATGCATTCATGCAAACCCAAATGCGTAACCACGCGTAGCTCAAACTTACTGCTCAGAGAAGAAACTTCACTTTCTTACACAAGACAAACTCATTCTAGCGGTGGCTATAAGAAACACTTGAATAGTCTACAGTTATGTCGGTGGCTCAATAAACATCAAAGTAAAATAAATAAAGTGACATACATTTAAAAAACTTAACGAAAATTTTTACCGCAACAGTTAGCTTTCTTTAAATATGCAGATAAAAAGAAAGCAATTTCAGGTTTTAAGTTCTTTATTAATAATCTCGGAAAGATGTGATACATTTACGATCTCATTGGTAAACATTAAATGGTTGATTTTTTTTCTGTCCATCGTATTTCGGGAGGAGGGGGGTGTTGAACCTGGAAACCCCTCCCCCCTGCCTGCGCCATTGCTTATTTTTTATTACACTACTGTTGAGTTATAGTATACACTATACAGTTCCAAACACCAGACACAGGGTTATTGTGTTTAAAATTGCACTTTTTATGGGAAAATTATGAAATTAATTTTCTTGGATATTGTTGCATCAGTCCCGATACAATTACTTCACTGAAATTGTGACTAGGTATACCACTGTTTTTAAATACAGATGGGAAGGGCAAGATATAGCGGAAGGTTCAGAATACAAGTACCTAGGCATAATGATTCAAAGTGACTTAAGGTGGAGGAAGTGGGTAGAGAGAGTGGTGTCTAAAGAGAAATGAGCTCTAAGAATACTGGGAAGGGTATTGAAAGATGTTAGTAGTGCAGTGAATGAAATGGCATAGTTACATTACAATAGTTCATCCAATTTTAGAGTATGCAGCAGCAGAGAGGGACCCTTATGTGGAATTGAAGGTGTGGGAGCTGTAGAAGGTGTAGAGATGGATAGCAAGGTGGGGGAAGGATAAAATGAAAAGGCAAGGGCAGGCTGGTGAGGATGAAGGAAACTATCTGCCATCTGTGATGCTAAAGGGACTTGTGTGGAAGTCATTGAAGGAAAGGATAAAAGTGGCAAGGTTGGTCGGGATGTACAAGGTGGCGATTGGAGAGGGAGGCTATGGTAAGTTAGGATGCCTGTTAACTAAGAGACAGAATAAAAATGACCAACCTAGAAACATGCTGTTGCTGTTTCTCTGTATTCCATTTCACTCAACCAGACACATTATTTAGAAAATACCAACTCAAAATATGCAACAAAACTAGGACTTATTGTATAAGGGGGGTATTCTGATAAGTATGTTTGACAGAAAGCTTATACTGCTGCAAATATCTGAGTAAACATGGTAAAAACCACTGGTTTGTATTTATGCTGTTTAAGTCAAGAGTTAGCCAAAAGTAAGAAAGTTTTTATGTTTTGAAAAGTTATGTGTCATATCTGAAGCAATTTATAACACATCTATGTATGGCCTAACATTTTTAGGATACATTCTTCCTTTTAGGATTTAAACACTTATGTTTGCAAAAAATAACATAAATAGGAATTCATGGCTAAGTAATATAAATACCAATAATAATTTGATCATTATCTATCACAGACACAATTTTGCAAGTTTACTGCGAGTAGGGTGCTTTCTTGCCACTAAGGTGGCGTCGACCCAAATTAATGCATGTTGGCATTGTGCTAGATGACGCCGTTTGTAAGTGAGTTTTCTCATGGATCTCATGTTTCCCCCCACTCCTTCATTTCAGCACTGCTCTATGCTCACCTCATATCATCCCCTGTTCTATAAATTCTTAAAAATTATCATTACATTGAGACTGAACTGTGAAACTAAATGGCTTTGGTCCAAAATATTGTGTTTAATTAATCTCTTTTCATAAGTGGTTAATATTATCTGTATTTTAGAACAAATTAATTTTAATTGTGATGGCTGATTCTTTCCATCAACTCTTTACAGTTTGATGACAAATAATTTGCCTATATGTCTGCTTGTAATTGTGTGACTGCTATAAATGTTTACTATCTTGCACTTACAACTGATAGTTACTAAACCACGAATACACAGGCTACTGTAGAGGTGGACATGAAGGCACATTACTCTCATTTGTTGTGAAAATAATAAGTTACTGCTGCTAAGCATCGAGGGTGTGTTGCACATAGTTCTTTGTTGGTGTTAGTGCATTACTCACAAGACAAGGTCAAGACTGACAGCTTCCAACCTTGGAGAAAGTTTCAGGTAAGAGCTCCACAGTCCAGGGGATCAACAACTAAAATTCTCAAGGAGGGGAGGCAAATATACCATTTGATAAAGAAACCTCGATCCCCCCAATTGAAAGGGGTGTCCGGGGTTACTCCTTTGGGAAAATTTAGAATTTGAGGTTCCAAATGGTGCTTTTTAACATTTTTTCGTAACTAACACTTGATTATACAGCTAGTCTAAATACTTTTTTTTAAAGATGTTTTGTTAGTAAACAATGAAAGTTAAGAGATTCAAGCAACAATAAAAAAGGATAGGGGTAACATAAAACTAAAAGAAAATTAATTATATGTAGATTATATTCACCTACAACGCCTACAAAGTGTACAGTGTAGCAGATTTATTTACAAGTACCAGAAAAATCTTTAAAATTAAAAAGAAAACCTCCAGAATGTAAGTCTCGGACACATGTTTATTACACAAATGGCTGTGCGTATGTAAAAGAAAATACAACAAAAAATTAAAAAAATGAATGAAACAAGCAGGTTACGTGCCTCTCAAATATCTCAACATAGCTAGTCTTCAACTATATTTTCATTTAAATTTAAATTAATATAACTTTATTTAGTTCTCAGACATGACTGAGTTAGATACTAGTTTACAAATGAATTTTAGATTGAATTGTTTATTTCCAAGAAGACTGCAAATTATGCAAATTGTACATTAACAGTTATAAACTAATTTGTGAATGAATCATGTGGAGCACATATATGAGAAAACAATATTTTACAATAGTTGCATAAAACTTGTTACTATGATAAAAACTTTTGAATGTAATCTTCTTCAATGTAACACGAACATCAATCAATTAAAAGGTAGGCACTACCTATTTTATTTAAACTTTACGCATTATTTACAAAAATATAATCATATACGTATCACTGACTGTTATAAATTTTATGCAAAAGTATGCACATTATACTAATATTTAAATTCTAATATAGGCTTACTCATCAAATATACTACATAATGGAAAATTCAAAACTAAAATACGAAATTTATGGAAATGTAAATCTAAACTTTGCCAAACAGTTGCACACGATAATTATTTCTATTTACAAACTCTGACATAATATCCTTGATGTCAATTGCATCCACCATTTCCTGATAGCAATTTAACAAACACAATGGTTTAGTCGTTCTTAAGACATGAAACCAGGCGGTTCCCTTGGGGGCCGTCCGAGTGTACAGGGAACAGTAACGAGAAATTTTCTAACGATTGTGGGCGCCAGATCATTATACGTTGAGCAACGACTCTACACTACAGGGTCGCGGTACGTTCGTGCCGGGTGGCGTACTGTGAATCGGTCCTCGGGCTTGCATAACTGTAATCCGAGATTACGCTGCACACAGGTACACTGGTAAGAATGTAATCGGCACTACTTGTGGTTAATTACATTTATTTTGAACACACAAGTCGTTTACAACAGTAATTACTGAACAACATACACGATAATTCATCACCTCGCCATACAAAATCACCACCCTCATCTCCACACCTTTTCGCGTCCACAAACACATCTAGACTGTCATGGCTACCCTCCTCTCTTTCTTCCATCCATTTTGGCGCGAGTCTCGTAATACAGTAATGGAGTTTTACAATATATAGAACAAATTGTTAATGGCATAGCCTTTCACAAACAACCAAATCATTAATAGAACAATCAGAACTCCCAAATTACCTCTACATATTAATGCAAAAAAACAAAATTTCCTCTCGTCATCCACCTTAACCAACCTCGTCATGCCACACACTCACAACAACGACTCAAATATTTTGGCACCAAATGAGTTCAAATTCGTACCAAACAGAGATACTATTGATTAATTACTATTGCCAAACTTTCGGTTTTGTTAGTTACCTAATACAAAAGTTATTCACATTACAAGTTGTAACGGTTAAAGAGTCCTTGTGTCCATAAATTAGTGAATTCAGTCAAACGACCAATGTCCAGCCTTAATTAATATATGGGGCACCTATTGTGATAACAAGACGTCGCCTGAAAGGCCAAAATATAACAAACCTCACATATTCTTGGTTAATTGCCATGTGGTCGTGTGTGTTCCTAGTCAATCCACTTCGCATATCACCCTAGTTTGCACCTACACCGCCATTTATCTACACTTACACGAGTTCACAACACTGGAGTAAAGAACAGTACACAAAATGGTGACCTGGCAGAAATGGACTACACCAATCACCACATCGTGTACGATGTCAATCGCCCCTTCCTAGGAAGGCCAGTTCTGCCAGGTCCCAACACTCACAGATTTGATGTCCTGCAGCAGTGCCTGGCCCTCTGCCGAGGCCGTGGCCTCAGGTTGTGCTCTTTCCGACTTCCTTCCTGCCCCACATTTGGATTATCTGCCTGTGGTAGTAGATCTTCGGATCGAGGTAGGCTTGGTCCGGTTCGCCCTTCGCTGCTACCCTCCTTTGCTCTGCGGGAAACGGCTGGTACGGTCACCTGGGTGCTAGGGACCTGGTAGTCTACCAAGTACCGTGGTGGCCTGCGACGTCGAACAGGACATCGCGGTGTCTCCGCTGGCTCCTCCACAACATAGTCCGAGATTTGCTCCCCTTCTCGCTCAGTTGTCTCCTCTGCAGATTCATCCAACACTTCCTCCAGGTAAGGCTCGTTCATGGTTAATGCCTCCCGCAGCACTCTCGCAGGCGAGTCTTCAAGGTCAGTTGTACAGCTTGTCTCATCTACATCTTCTGGGAAGCTG
>PNEQ01085092.1:0-55382 GCA_003012365.1 Medauroidea extradentata | reverse complement strand
CACAGGAGTAATTGTGTGCATAACTAATTGTGTTGTGAGAGTTCTAGTTGATTACTGTTTTGTGTATTTCGTAGCTTTGTGAGCTATTAAATCCAGTACTTAATTTAACTCTTTTATTTGTAATTATAGACCTCTATCCCAAAGAACTCATGGGAATTGCCCACATACAAAGTTTGTGCTCTTCAAACTTGTAACAATACTATCTAGAGGGGGGCGGGTACAGCTAGGGGGCTAGGTACTCCTGGGTAACTTTGGAGCAAAGCCAGAAAGAAAGACCAGGGGAAGATGATCCAGCAAATATAATTTACATAATTTTATTGCTGTAAAGGCAAATGTTTATCTACACACAATTATTTAATTATTTTCTCGTCTGTATAGTTTTTGTTAACCTGAAAATACCAGACGTGAAACAGAACCTCATACACTGTAAAAAAATTTTTTTTTGTACTTTTACAAAGAAAATCTTTGGAAACCCAGTTGCCAAAGAAATTCCTTGTAAAACTACGATGGTTGTCGTAATAAAATACAAAGTATATGTTTGTGTAAAATTACAAGGAATAGCCTTGTAGTTGTACTTTCAACAAGGAAAAAAAATTAAATGCTCGCTGCACTTCGTAAATAACACTAAACTTATTTATCAAATAACTTTTCAATAGACGACGTTTAGATGAAATTATTTTGAAAATATAAAAATTTGGAGGTGGTAAGCATCGAACCACTCTCCCGTCTCGTAGAACCTATGCACCTTACCATCTTTCCCCTAGACCACTGTGACGTCTGTACTGTCGGTGTATGTATCAATACAAGTGAATGGACCGATTGTTTTGACAAGCGGAAATGTATTTGGAAGTCTGTATCATCATATTCATCGAAATAATGATTTCTTTCTCGAATCCGACGAGACAGATACACAGGAATAAAGTCTTCATCGCCTGTATTGTCTTCAAACACCAAATTATACAGTGCTCGCACCATTTTATAATGAACTTAAGCGAGATTAGTGATGTTACCCGGCCAAAATCGAGCAGTTAAATTTAATCTCGCTTAAGACGAGAAAATCGAGTTTAACTGCTTAGTGAAATCCAAAACATGTATAATCGAGATTAAGTGGCGATTAATCTAGATTAAATCGCTTAAACTTGATTGGTGAAACCGGCTCTTACTAATCAAATGTTCTAAGCATATTCGCGTCGGTGTTATCGGAAGAATCGTGGATGGCATTTCCAGACAATGAAGGACGGACCGCAGTGTCCCCGAGTCTTTTGTCTTATGGGTAACAATGTACGCCCTCCTTGCTTTGGTCTCGTAGCCAGTTTTTTCCCCAGCCCTTTTTTATGTCTGTATCTTTTCCTTTCCATTCCTACTGAACGTTCGTCGACCTCAACGATGTAGCGGACAACGATACATAACGACACGGCGTTCAGCGAGCTGGCTGCAGAGACGCTGGTTTACCTCTGTCAAGGTGTTCTGTGAAATACTTGGCTTGAAATCAAGTGAAGTTCATTCTTTTTGGGTGTGAGCGGACGGACGACATAGGCCCAAAAGGATCTATCTACTACTTCACCCTAACCTTAACCTGCACTACTTGAACTAGTTTTGGACACTCCAGCAATGAATTACATTTACCTACATATACTTGCAATAACCGGCATTAACTTACAAGTACCTACTCTATCCTTACTTTACTTTCACTGGCTTATTTTACACTAATCTACCCAAATGGGCGCTTGCATAATATACGCTAACCTAAAACAATCTCCGTTAACCTACACTAACCTAACACAACATAATCTTCCCTAACCTATCCGAATCGAACCTGAGACCGTGTTCCAACTCACTTTGGAAACGGTATTTGGGGTTCTGCGTTTTGTTTTTGGTCAGCTATCAAAGGGAACACCATTTATTTGTAGTTTGCTCTGTTGTTAGATGTCCCATTGTCGAAGCTGGGGAATGTTTTTGTATTGAAGGTTACGTGATTGGTTATAAAACAGAAAATGATTGTAGGCCTTATAGTTGGCGAATGTTAAACATAGAATTTGTAATGAAGTTTACAAATAGTTTTATTAAGTTTAACATGATTTAAAAACTATAGGTTATCTATTTTCCTCCTTATTGCAATATGACGATTTGGGATTGTGCATTTGGTCATCGGTAATTTGTAACTTTCAGTAGTACAAAACGCAAAATATGCCTCGGGTTTTGTGCACGTGACCATTTTGTCAACAAAAATTCCATTTGGAACACGGCCGTACTTGTAATTTGAATATATTGTAAATTTAATATATTGCATAGTCTGCTATATTAAGAGGGCGTAGTACATAATTCAACGCTAATAACATTAATCTATAATTATAGGTTTTTTGAAGCCAATTTGCGAAACTTAAACAATAGCAATCCTGGACAATAGTTTTAGCCAACGTTTTAAACAAAATAGTTTCCAGTGTTACGAACTTCTGAGTCACAATCTCTGACGCTGGTACCTCATGCATTTAACTGCGGCACAGGAGATCACGCGTAACGAATTAGTAATTCTGGATAAATATTTACTCATAAAGTTGGCAAATACCATTATCTTGGAATGTCATTGGGTATTTTATCCATATTGGCTTCGAAAAAAGCGTAGAAATCAATTGATGTTTTCAGCGTTTATTTATATCACGCTCTCTTAATGTATGTAATGACAATGCCAATATTCAGAGAACATAACGATGTTTTATTATCTGAATCTTACGGGAGCACAAAATAAATTCACTAACCTACCTATACATGCATACTAACCAAACTTAACCTAAACAGCGTTGTCCTCCTCAACAGCTTTTCCTTAAAAATATCGATTTTTGTTGACACACGGTGCAGTTAAAAAGTCAGCAGGGTCTCTCTCATTCTCTCTCTCTCTCTCTCTTTCTCTCTCTCTCTCTCTCGCTGTCTGTGGAATGTTTACACTGTGTACATTCCCTACACAACAGTTTAAAAGGAACCTTAAAGCACTCATATTGCAATCAAACTGCACTAAAATGTGTCATCCAGCCGTAAGTACGAGACTTTGGCACCACTTACTTTCTAGATAAACACTGCGTCGTAGATGTTTTCAACTCAGGAACATCATTTGTAAACTAGTGTACATACACACCCGTACATAGTAGCTTGGCCTTGAAATTGCAGCACGCATCGCTACTGTATGCGTCATGTTTGCTGCTTCGTGGACAAAAGTATATCAGTAGTACGGTTATGTTCAGAGGCGGATTTATTATCTTCTTGCTGCCTGTCGCTCCCCCAGACACCCTCAACCTCTTTTTTTAACTACATTTCTTTCTTGTGTAAAATATTAAGTCATGACTGGATTATATTGAGCAAAATAAACTACAGACTTCAAAACTGTAATCATTCACGTAGGTGCAGGGCTGTGTACAACTCAAACTTATTTTTTTCGTTGTTCATGCGTAAGATGTGGACTCAAGTCAGGTAACTTTAAATACCAGCATCGACGTTCTTTCATCTGAGTAAATAAATTTTATGTTTATGTACGTATATTATTTAGTAATAAATGATCAGTTGCCACAGTTATATTATAAAATGTTAGTTATCTAGAGTAAATATAATTTTATACATTTCACAAATGTTGCAACCAAGTGTCCGCCGTGGGCTATGGCCCTCTCAATCTTCAGCTCTTATGTAAATCCTTCTCTGTCTATGCTATCTCACACGTTCGTGGATTATAAACTGTTGCTGTCCAGGAATTTATCTCGCAAAAATGACATCGCTTTAGTACGCTTCAGAGTAAGTTAATTAATTTTTTTTTTTAACTGTAGTGTTCTGCGACACATGTTGCAATAATCAGCAATGTTAATCGTGACGAAACAATTTTTGCACGTAATTTACATGAAGGTAGAGCGTTTTCGCTTGCTTTTATATTCGTATTTAATTACGAAATCGACGGCGAGCTTAATTGTATTGCCCTTGGGTTAAATGTTTATAACGCGAAGAGAATATAAAAGAGTACGTTCACGAATGAAACGAAGGGTTCTAGAAGTTTTGGCATGGTGAGAAGGTGTTGCTGCTAGTAAGGCGTGTCTCTTGCCGAATGCGGGCGACTACGTTCACAAGGCAGGACTACTTGTGTAGGCTGGGCGAGCCGCTGGGCGCCAGTTTCAGACGACCTTGCCATAGGCGGTCCCGTGACCCCCTCCCCCCTTCCTCTTGGCATTACGTCAACACGACAACAAGGTTGTCTCCCCTCCATACTGGACGCCGTGCCGGAAACTGCTTAGTTTGGAGGCACTGTGGGGTGCCTGCCGCCTTCCCTGTCAATTACTCGCTGAGCGACGTCCCACATCTGGCTCATTTACACACACTCAGGGGCGGGTCCTGAGAGGTGGCCCCTCCCGAGACGGTTGCAAAAAAAATTCCAAGTAAAATATTGAAAAGACTACCTCATACTTTTCCTAGAGTTTCTTAAAAGACCACACAACACCACAATAATTTTTTTTGCGGCGATGTAGAAGCAGATGCTTAAAAATGTACCTAATTTATTTTATAACAGTACAAAAGTCACTTATAAAGCATGATTTATCGCCAATATTATTATAGCACTATTTTGCACTTATAAAATAAAAATTTTTCCGGGGAGTGCCCCCCCCCCCCCCGCCCCCCGGTTTTTTTTTTTTTTTACTTGAGGTAGTGGTTTTAAGGCATAGCCCCCTCCAGGATCCTGAACTGGGTCCGCCCCTGTTGTAGACTCGCATTCCTGCCCTTCGCGTGAGTTATTAGGGCGTGATACACGAATCAGTGCTAAATACGCTAAAATAAACTTGCACGTTTTTCGAAGCCAGTATGAAAATATATAATTGGAAAATAGCAATTCTAGAAAACCGTTTTGCTCAACCTTTATGATTTGAGAAAATGCGTTTTTCTTAAGTGTTATTTACAGAGGACAATCTCTGACGTCGAAATTCCGAACATTTGATTGCGGCGCAGTACATTACGCTAAACAAATGCGTCGCTCTGGCAAAATGTCTGCTCATGAAGTTTGCAACGGCTGTTTTGTCTCACGCGCTTTTGAGAGGGCGTGGTACGTAAAACCAAGCCGAAAACATTGAATGAAGTACGCAGGATTAAAAAATTAAAACTAAATAATAATTGTATTCCTGGAAAATTTTAATAAATTTGGTATTTTCCCCGTATGGCTTACTTGTGTGCGCCGGAATTGAAGTTATTACATCGTCATTAATAGTTCACTTGAAACGCATTACACTATCGACATGTTTGCTCACAACTGCTCCGTTATCACGTCTCCCTGTTATTCCCTGATATCGGTAGTTCACCAGAAACACACCCCACTGGCAATATGTTTTCTCACATGTTTGCTCACAACCACCGCTCCATTATCTTGTATCCTTGTTATTCCCTGCAATTGGTAGGACAATTATCGTAATATTGACTGCTGCGGATTTGGGACCGTGTGTCAAGTACTGAGTACTGTGGTGTATTTCATGCTTTATTTTGACGACGTAAGCAGTTACATTTTTGTATTCACTCTTACGCTCAAATATATTAAACTGAGCCACTTGATAGAATATGAATTCCAGTTAGCGGTGCTGGTAATAATTAAAATTATTTAATGCTGTAAGCTATCTTGATTGGCAGATCTTACCTGCAGGCGATTATCTAATGCGCCAAGAATATCTTGGGAATTATTTTCGGTTTTCTGGCAAAGTTTTTGCACATGACCGCACAATAACTGCTTGTCTTTGGCTGCCGGCAGTGTTGCCAAATTTGTCCGTTGGAATAGCCGATTAGTTTCAAACTTGTAGCGTAATGTAATTAATTACTCGTGTTTTGCTCTTCCTTAAATCAGTGTAGCTTTTTTATTGGATCCGCGTTTAGAAGGCGACATACGAGGGGCTAGGCAGAAAAATTTAATTCCGCAATATATTATTTCTTCTTTTATAACCAGCTAGGAGGTGAGTCACACTTAACCCTCATAGCCATATAAAATTTGGGGGAAAAAATTCACATTTAGTGTTTTTTCTTCTGTAGTCTATATATAAAGTTTACACTTTCAATAAATAGTCATGTTGCACGTAATGCGTGTAAATGGAGTACGTTAAAAAAAGAGGGAGGGGTGAGAGTTCTGTTTTATCGGTTTTGTATGTACCTAACATACCTTGCCATAATACATCAATTGCTGACACTGTGAAATAACATAAACTGAGTATACATCGCACCGGGGTGATTTATTTCCACCAATCGAAATATTTGTTACGGTGTCATTTGTTTAAACTAAGTTGAACATTAATTCAGCAACTGTTAGCATTTTCTTACAAAATTGCACCAGAACAAGTATGCATTATGCTGTGGTAGGTGGGAAAAAAGACGGATGTGAAAGCCTTTTATCTGTTAAAAACCAACGTTTTGTCCCTCGTCTACCATTGTGTAACTACGTATAATGTGCCGTTTTGCCGCTGATGCAAATCGTCCCCGGCTATGTTACTAAATATTTTCGCAATGAAATTCAATAGTCGTAAAATAAAGAAAGAAATTTCAAATAATTAGCATAATATGCAATTTTACTATAACAACATACCGGCGCTCGCACAGCCGGAGTAGGTCTAAACAATTAGCTGAAATCAGTACTTACCGATTCATGGCAGCAAGTTTACCCTACCGCTAGATTGCGTGAAGAAGGATCAAGCCGATGAGTTGGCAACATGGTGCCTGATCGACGCCTACCGTGCTCCTTCCAGGTTGTGGCCACCGCACGTCATCGGACAATTGCGTGACGCGGTCCGTGCTTTTAGTTCGTGCTGCAGGTTTGCGCATTTTCAGCCACCGGCTGACCCCATTTCAGCTTTGGCAGCACATCGGATACAGCTGGTTTGCTAAACATCGAAAGAAGGTTCTCGTTTAAGCGCAATTGTTAATTTGCCCAGTTATCTCCCACTTTTAAGATTACATACAACACCGCGAATTCATAATTTTATATTTGTATGAAATCGTGTTAGTTTTATAGACGATACTTGTGAACATAGTTTCCTCTTACGAAACAGTTTTAGCTCTCATAGTTTTCTCATAACGGTGCATCAAAGTCAAAGTTTGCATGTTACGCTGCCATGTAAATAGTAAAAACCACTTGACTTACTAAAACGAAATAATTCACAGTGAAATAACATGAAATGGGCAATGTAACATAGTATTTATAAACTTCCAGTTAACAATTTTTATATTTAAAAAAATTGCTGAATTTTCAACTCTTTTCGTGTACTGCGGTTTTTTAAAAAAATTCAAACTATTACGTGTGGGATTCTAAATGCTTTGTTGCGTAGCACATGGAATGTTAGTTAAGTGTGGATTATTTCATTTGATGGATTTTAACCACCAGGCAGGCTCATCTCAAACGAATGACCTTTATTAGGAAGTTGGTTCGAGGTAATTGGCACACATATCCTAGTTTCTCTGAAAGTAAGTACTGTTTGACCGCAGAAATTGAGGTTACTGTCGCCGCTAAATGTTTGCCTCTTAGTGACGAGTACAGACACAACTTCACATCCTCTGGTAAAACTACTTTCTCAACTGCTGCATTTCCTCGCGTCGTCACTGTCTCTAGTATTCCACTAATTGAACTGAAAACACACGTTCCCTGAAGACGGACGTAGTGTGATAGTGATCTTAATGTTATCTGCTGTAATTTGTTCTTAATCTTTCTTATTCGGGGAAAATAAAACGCCGTATTCTCGTGAAAACTGTGATTTTTTTTTCGTACGGCGACACAGGTTGCAATAAAGTATTACTGTAAAAATTATTTGCACTATTAGTGGACAGAGCAGGAATCATATAAAGAGTGAATCATTATTGTTCATTGCAATACTTTAAAGATATAAAAGAATGACACTAAAATTCAAGCTTTTTTCCGTATAATTTACGAAGAAAGCATCTAATCCAGCTACATTTTGCCGAAATTAAAATTAAAGTAAAAGTTCAATAAAAATACCGTCATCCAGTTTTTAACTTAAAAATAGCAACACAGGATGTAGGCTGCTGTTGCAGTAAATAGAAATTGAAGTGCAGTGACGTTCTATATGCACAGTTTGTCATATACGACTTACTGTAAAGCGAAACCTTTTAAAATGTGCGGTTTAGTTTGACGTTTCAGCTCATCTGCATCCATCCGCCACATATAAAATCATTACCATGTGACTAATACAAAAAAATTCACCACTCTCAAATGTTTATCTATACAGTTACATATTTATTTGTATCAGTTCCCGAAGAGATGACTTACTGTATAGTGGATAGCTTGCATATAACTTTTGTTCGTATATTATTGGTGTCAAAATGTCGGTAGTAATTCATATCGATACTAAAAGTATATATGAATATTATACCAAAAATAATGCTTAATGAAGTTATACTTAAACAGCCAATCAAATGAATGTATTGGTACTGAAGATAGCATGTTGCTTTGTATTCAGAAATTGCCCGTGTAGAATAAACTGCTTGGAAAACCGCTAATAAGCGAGGTTAAAATTATAGAAAGTACAAATGTATGTAATAATAGTTGGGAAGGCGGTCCCAAGTTCTGATAGCCGTTATTTTTGATTGATTTATAAGTTTGTTTTATTTTGCAAAGACAGTCATTACATATTACGGAACCCTGTACAATGATAATATGAAATAAACATTCCAGCAGAGCATTCTTATATTTGTATTGAAGTATATGCGAACTGAAGCAAAGGAAATATAAATCTAATGTACGTGTATATGAAAATAAAAATGATTTCGGGGGAAACCCAGGAATAAACCCCTAGTCTGAAAGATGTTATTATTTTGTAACCCTTGTCTGTGTGTGTAAGCATTGCGTCGCAAGATGCGCGTGCCTGCACGTGTATGTTTGCTTGGCAGGGGGTCTGGGAGGGAAGGGGGAGGTGGCGCTAAGTGGGGAGGATGGAAGGCAATGAGCGGCGATTGTCGAGAAGGGGCGTGCCCAGCATGCCTCATCGTGCACCGCGACGACCGCTTCCTGCGGGACACATTGTCGCCACTGCGTCCTTGTAGAGTGGACCAACGTGAACGTCACCTGCCAGCCGCGGTGTCGGGCAACTCGTACAAAACTGGTCCACTGTTTTATCCAACACAACTAACTTCAGAAAAAAAACTTTCAAATTTATATTGTTGGACTTCCCGTCTCTTCGACAGCGAGGCTTAGAGATGGTTACATGCATGTTTACACAAGAACGGAAAATGGAGGAATCGGCCATGCTTTGCCCGTGTTGCGGACAATCCAAGCGCTCGTCTGGACCGATTTCGGTAAACCATTGAAAACCGAAATCAGAAAGACCGGAGCCGGAAATCGAACGCGGGTTCTCCCGAATGCGAATCCTGCATGTACCGCGGCGCCACTTAGCTCGGTTTACTTAGTCGGTATCCTAATGTACTTTACCTAAACACTCTCTAGAGTTATAAGAATATAAGTAGTGCTTACCTGGCGCATGGGCGGCCATGTAGCGTCTTACACGTATTATTTTGTACGAGAAACTACTGAACATGGGTTAAAAATAACACACATTTAATAAACCTTTATATGCTACATTTAAAAACATAGGAATTGCAGATATGTTTTTTTGGGGTCCTTCAAAATGTCTAAAAAAAAAATTTTCTTCGAAAATTGTGTGTCTCGAAAAAATTCTAACCTAATTCGTTACAAACAGTCAGATAGAGGCTTTCGTTTGGCTGTACGCCATACTTTCTATAAGCAAAATTTTTGGTTCAGCGATATAAGGCGCATGAAGGGAGTATTATTCTTGTCACCTGTACCAGTGTGACCCATATAGTTTCCTTTGTAATAGTCCCCGTCTGATGTGATTGTGAACAGTAGCTTGGGCGTTTTATTTAATAATCTAATATTAATATTCGTGGCCAAAAATTTTGGTGTGTGCTTTTTTTTTTTTTTTTTACACATTTTCTTTAGTCATAATGAGTTAAAATTTAAAATGTTTTGTTCCATCCTCCCCGATTGTCGTTGTTTTATACGTATATAATCGTGTCCGTAGTCGACATGCAAGTTTGTGCACGCGACTGTGGGCAGAAAGAAGGAAAGGAGAAACTTAACAGCATTAAAAAATGTTCAGTAGCCTGATGTCATTTTACGTAGTGCGATTAGAAATTTTACTTAAACCATAACCGGTGCTATGTGTGCAAGAAGTAAATGAAGTAATGCGCACATAGGGAGTGGGTTTTGTTGGTCCAGTGTATATTTGCTTATTAGCCGTTCGCGAAGTACAGTTTACGTGCAGGCTGCTGACTAAGCTTTTAACGGGAAGAGTCGCAACAGCGTCACACTTCAGAGCATTTCCAGTCATTTTTTTAGAATTTATCACGGAGAATTCTCAGGACGTGTATGCGGTTTTTCACGAAGTCGCTGCTTGCCAGCTGCCACTTAGAACAACTTCTGTTATCTATTACAATGCAACGTTGTGAAGTGAAGTCCTAGGCAGGCCTGTGCCAACATGGGGAAGGTGAAGGGGAGGGGCGACTACCTTTCCGCAAGAAAATTGAGAGGGCAAAATATGTCTATAGTCCCCTTCTTGTCCCACACATATATTTCAGAATGATTGGTTTCTAAGATTTCTGGGGGCGACATAATATTGCAATGGCGTATGTCCACAATAATACAGTTTGTCGTTCTGTCCCATTGCAGGAAACATTCTAAGACATTAATAACTTATTTAATTGATAATAAGATTAATAATGAACAACCATGCACGGTATCACTTTGTTTATAAAGTATTGTTAAAATTTAACGTGTCTGAATAAACATTTGTCAAAGTGTAAATATTCTGCCCAGAGATGTTATGTTTGAATGTTAATAATACAAACTGTAACTGATTATAAAAAATCACAGAGAACAATATTTAGTTATCTGTTGTGAATGATAATGCACAATTATTAAAACTACATATTGGTACATAACATTTCTATGAACATATTAGTATCTGTGTATAAGCACTTGCGGCCACATGCATTGCAATGTATGCAGTTTACAATAATAATTTGTTTTTGCAATTGGGCCGTTAGTGCTAGAAAAATTATCAAGACGTAAGCATTTATTTGAACTAACCATAGTAGCACCACAATGTTTTTCATATGAAAATAAAAAAACTGTTACACAAATATTGTATTCTCATTCTTCATAGCCATTTTAACTTGAACTTCATTTTTACACAACGTAGGTTTTAGCACATGCGACCCTATTGTATTCAATGTGCGATCGATCAAAACAATTTGGTTAAAACTCATCGAATATATACATAGGCCTCCTAAGGTCGTGATTCCCTGTTCCGGCTGTTTTTGTGATTTTTTTTTTCTTCTTCAGTTTAAATGAAAGAAGATCCCAATTCTATGTGGTAGTTTGGTATAAAATGGTTTCTTGTCGTGATAGCTAATTTTTTTAAAAGACAATTATACAGGTTTGACAAATCAATTAACAAAAATTTCGGTAATTACATAATAGCTAAAAACCATTATATTTACGGTCTTGAAACAATTAGCCGATATGGTGAAAATCATTTTAAACAGATCTAGCGAACAGGTTTTGATATCGGCTCTCGTTTAGGTTGAAAAAAAAAAATAATAATCGTGGAAACAGTGCCTTATCCAAGTAGAGTTAAAGCATGGAGGGTGCGGGTTAAATAATTGGGTTGGAAATAAATATTGAAAGAAAATTACTTTCAATATTAAACCGCGTCTGTATTTTAAGTTTATACTTTTAGACCTGTATACAAGCAAAATTTCCTAAGCATATCGAAACTAAAAACTAACATATTTCGATATAAAACTTTTTATAGCCAAATCTTGTATTTAATTCTTATAACTAATTTAGCACTTTACGCCTTTTTAAATTTATATACGCCTAATTTTAATTTAGAGTTCCTCGTAGGCACTTCTTAACAACTAGCTTCCTGAGAGGAGAAAAAAAAATAATTTTAGTCCACATGAAAATCAGACGATTACCATTTTGATAATTTAAGTTGGTCCTTTTTTTCTGCGGCCATAGTGATGCAATAATTAGCAAGAACCAAGGCGACTTAGTCGACGAAAAGTAGAAATCTTTAAAAAACACGCAGATACAAAAAAAATGAGAACACTAATTAAGGAAATGCCTTCTTTATGGACGATATAGTTCTTTGAACGAGAGGACCGCCAGAGGTTGTTTTTAAGTTTTTATTTTTGTAATCTGATGATGTTCACCTTGTTCCATTTCCAGAAAACCAAGGGGAATTACCGTAGGCTAAATCACGTAATCGATGTTTCGTGTTGTGCTATCTGATGACGAGGCCTCAGACATGCTTATCTTCACGTTTTGCGAAATGTCGACGTGCCAAAGATAATCTTTCGTACGCGCGTCCCAAATCTTGCGCGATTTCGTATCTTCACTTTCGTGACGCTATGTGGTGTACATCAGTTCGGTACCGTCAAGTTGTAGACGTCTTCGATGATAATTTTGTTTGCGTGTGGACGTTGCTTCATGTAGTGCTCTCGTATTGTTGTTTACTCTTGTTATCTTGTAAACATCTGCCGTCCCTTCACGGGCGTACAGTAAACATTCCTTCAACCCAATTGTCCGTCAAATTATTGTGTAGGATATCTGCTACACTGTAGTGGGTACTATTTTTAGCCGCGTTCGAATAAGAATTGCCCTCCCTCCAACTCTAAAATAGAATACCATCGAGTTCACGCTAATCAATACTAGTTAAAAGGGTGTAAGTACATTGATTAACTAACACTAAAACGGTTGTCGTAACTTGAAGGAATGTGGTTCAGCATAGAAAACAGAAAAAGTACAATCCATGAATACATGCTGTATTTGCCAACATTGGCAGCGTTCGCACGAGGGTAATGAGTTTCTGGTGAACTTCTGACACTGTAATTGCGAAAATTCAATTCCGGTGGAAGGTATTATGCTAAAGGAATTGTTCGAAAAATGATAAAACTGTTTTTCTGGGATGGCTCTTTTTTGGGATTTCTGTACCGACGTTTAAATTCCTGCGAACTCATTTTCATCCATACTTTATAAAAGGACTGCCTCTCGATGTACTACTGGTGTTTCGGGAGTTACATTAAGTGACATTTAAATTGCGAACGTACGACTTACCGATAGTTTCGTTCGCTGCTTAGGCCACCTTGGTTGCTGCCGACGTGTTTGTACTTAACATAGGGGGTATATTGCTCTCTGTAATGAATCTATGAACATTCTCAGGAATACTACAAGAAAGAAACAAGACTCGCCGGACTTTATTTCTAAACGGCGTGCTGCAGTTTTTATTCTGAAAATGTGGGACTAATAGAAATCTGTTCCTCTGCTTCGTGTGCTATGTGTGGCGTATTACTGAACTGATTAGCATTTTGTAACATCACTTGCATGAAACAAATAAACCCAGCTGTAACCCCACCTCCCTTGAATTTAGGAGTTATGTGTAAGTAGACCCTATATCACTTTGTGTAGGATACGCACATTTTTGCGCAAATGACGTTAAGCTTTTCATTGTGGTTCTTTGTCACCACCTCGTTGGTTGACTCGGGTACACACGTAACTGTTCACTCTAAACACCAGAAAAAATAGAATTGAAAAACTTTTTTCACAGATAAAGTAGAGGAGTTTTTAAATAATTGCTAGTGATAATGGTACATCGCGAAAATGTTTTTTTTTTGCCAACATACCCTTGGAAACACATATGATTCGGTGATATACTTCTGACATAACGTAGGTGTCTGCAGACCAATAACAGGTATCAAATATTACGATATCGGGATTCTTATTGGCTCAGCCAAGTGGGTAACAGTTTCAAGTACAAGCTGAAGACAGTAATCTTCTGGTAACCTGAACGGGTATTGAAATCCAGTCTTATGGTAAGGTTATTTCTACTACAGGTTAGAAATATCAATGTTATAAGTTTGGCACAGGGAAAATTTCTGCCACTTGAGCGCTGATATCGCTAATGCACCAAACTGACCAATCACAGAGCTTTCCTGTATTTTAAGTTACATTTAGTTAATTTAAAACGCGAAATTGGTTTCTTTTCACTTGAAAATTCAATTCAATGACAAATATAATTTCCACGTTTATTTAAATTTAATTTTACTACGGTTTCGTATTTATCTGGTCTCTTAGCGATCGAAGCGAAACTAGTGGCAGAAATTTTCCCTGTGCCAAGCTGTCACATAAGAAAACGTATTTTCTTTCTAACCTGTAGTAGAATTAGCCTTACTTATGCTCAAGTAGGCTGTACAAACGGTATGTCATAGTTACAGGGACGTACATGCAAAGAAAAGCAGTTACTTTAATGCTGTAAATTACGTTCATGTTGAATGGGTCACACGAGCTGTTCAAATTAATTTGCACCATCTGCCTGGAAGCAGGCTGCGATACGTTGTATATTCTGTTCACGGTAAAGGGAGCACATTTTATGGCTCTGTGAAAATTATTTTTTCAACTATTCCTGTCTTCCCGTTACTTGTCAAGGTAAGTGTTGCTGTGTTTCTGACGAAGACTGTTTGTAGACCTACATTTCATTGGTTTCAGAAGTTGTCTGAGACAGCGATACAAGTGTGATGATTAATGGTTTAAACTTGATGGGAAGGCTTTAAAAAGTGCTGACTTTATTGTGAATGGCCTATACTAGAGAATGTTTCTGCTACATGCCGACAAGGTCATGTCAGTTGATGGTGGCGTCTATTATCTTCCGTACCAACTGGTATCGCGTCTGCACGACGCCCACTTCCACCGTAATAACCGTACATACTCGCTCTGTATGCGTACTGCAAACATCCCTGGCACGTTTCGAACAGCTCGTGAGATCCTTTAACATGAATGTAGTCTATAGTTTTAAAAGTTAGCACTTGCATCTGTTTCCTTGCATGTAGGCTACGTCCTTGTTACTCTGAAATGGGGATTCACAACGTGCTTGTGTATGTGGCATTTTGTTTGTCAGAAGTATGTTACGGAACATTCTGTATGCAGGATGTCCAGATACAAACGCATAATAAGCCCACCGCGCGAATCCTGGACTAAATTGAAAACAAAAATGTTAGTGGCAAATTGTACGACATTATAGGCGCACAATGTGGCAGCACTGCATAGTGAACGTCCCCTCTTGCGCTCCACGTCCAGGTATTTACGTATGTATGTCAGGGTGTTGGACCCGTACAACTTCATTTTTTATATTTGTGCCAAACACTGTTCAACTTTTGCAAATCAGATATTATGTCACTTCCTCAAATAAATAAAAATAAATTAGGCCCATAGTTTTTGCACAATCACTCATCAAAGTCACAAAATGGCCATGGCGGTGTAGCCAAAATCAAAAATCGTATTCAAGCAATGAATTGAAAATTACAGGAACTGAAAGTCAGTGCAGCAATGCATTTTATGACATGTTTGACAAAAGTTGGTTTTGAAAATTTCAGTCGTATCCAAACGTAAAAGTTATGCAAAAATATACTCATTTTCATAAATAAATAAAAAATACAAAAATCTATCGCTTTGTGTTTTCAAAAGTGTCTTGAAGTAGCTCACATCATGTAATATCAATATGAATTATCTTATTTCAGCAAGTTGATTATTTTTTATTATTTTGGCTACACCGCAACTGCCATTTTGTGACTTTGATAGGTGATTATGCTAAAACTATGGGACCTATTTTTTTTATTTGGGGAAATGACGTGCTATCTGATGTGTAAAAGTTGAACAGTGTTTGGCATAAATATACAATTTTGATTTTTACGGGTCCAACGTCCTTAAGTCGAGTAGCCGTACAATCATATTCGGACTGCTCGGGATTTGAACCTGCGCCCATAATGTACAGGTCAGAACTGTAGTAGTAAGATATCTACTACAGGGACTAACTACAGTGCTGTGTTGGCACATTTTACATGCAAACTGTTACCGTACAACATTTTGCCACCAATATTTTCGTCTTCAATTTAGTCCATGATTCGCGTGGTGGGCTTATTATTCGTTTGTATCTGGACATCCTGTATACGTTACTAATTAAGAATCAGTTAATCATATAGCTGACAAGTGACTGTATACCTAAAAGAGAACGATGGCGTGCGTTTGCCGTGAAGGCGTTTTAAAAAAAAGTGGGACCGTTTGACTGCGATCAAAATATACATGGAGAATAAACCCGCAGGAGCGCCACGCACACAGCGAACACCAGAGAATATCAAATATGTTCGGGATTCGCTTACACGCAGTCTTCGGCGGTCAGGTCGGTAACACGCATCAGTAGAGACAAGAATTTCTGGTGAAAAGATTTTTGCCGCACTTCATGGCAATTGACAAGAGTCTTTTGTGCAGAGTTGTTATTCATTTGACTGTGACAATCAGTATACGGATAACTGTGACACATCACGTCTGTTATTTGCGGGTTTAACCTCAAGACGCTAGGTGTCATGGCATCCAATCACTGACCACAAAGTCGAGATGCAGGTGCGCAAGTAAGGCAATGAAACAAAGTGCTGCAAAAATCTTTTCGCGAAATTTCCTATCTCTACGCATCAGCATCGCAACTCAATCCACTGTGTACTCCACCAGGATTTAAATTGGCATCCACACAACATCCAACTTGTGCAGGAGTTGAAACCAATAAACCATCGGGTGCGGAAGCAGTTCTGTGAAGAAGAAGAAGAAACGAGAAAGATTGGCAACCCCGGTTTTCTTGACAATGTGTGGATGTCTGACGATGCACATTTCCATGTCAATGGCTACGGCAAGAAACAGAATGGCTGGTAATGGGCACCTCAGAATCCTGAACTACCCGTTTCCTTGAAAATGGAGGTCTATTCTCTAACTTCACTTCTGGCAAAGATCGTCTGTTGTGACTGTCTTTCCTATGCGACAGCGATTAAGATAGTCACTCGTAACGGTCTTTATGTCGTATTCTCCAACACCTCTCTTTACCAAAATCTCAATATGCTTGGGTGCCGGACGATGCCGCTGGTCTGCGGGTTTTCTCGGGGATCTCCCGTTTCACCTGCCCATTTATTCCGCCAATGCTCCATACTCACCTCGTGTCGCCCCTCACCAGTGCTGAAGACCTCGATCTTAAGCGTTGACCAAAATCTCTTCACTCACTCAATATGCTAGGCAACACTGTAGTCTATGCACCGGAAACCTTCGTACATCTTACCAAATTATATATCCTTGATTTTGACAGCGTGCTTTCAATTACTAATTACTTAAATTTAGTTTTAAATAATATAAATCGCATGTGTTCACCTTAAGAATACCGATTTTAAAAGTTTTAACATTAACTATCCTCCAGTAAAATGTTAGTGTACCGTTTTTACGAGAGGTAGCAGCACAGTACTGCGTTAACGTATCTAAGGCCAAGAGATAGCTGCATGCGTGCTGAATTGAATGTGTCGTTAGCGTGGCAGTAAAGGTTAATATACACAGAATGAGGATATTACCTATTTTTAAATTTAATTTTTATTTAAAAGTACGTTTAATTAAATGAATGTACCAACACTTTCTTTATTTGCGTCCGTGTGACCCGGGAAAAACGTAAATTAAGACTGTTTTATTTTAGCTCAGTAAAAACGAGTGCAGCCATGTTGATGTCCCTGTGATGTCAATATACTTGTTATTGCTTGTCTGTTTATTCTTAACTCTACAGCAACTTACGTTTAGTTCTTGAAATTGCGTTAAATCCAGTTGTTTATGTGGCAAGAAAGGGTATGGCTGAGACTCCGAATAGTTATAATTGTCTATAATAGCTCCTTTGTGCTGCAATACATTAAATTTACTCAAGTTAAAAAGTAGCGACCAAGTCTCGACAGCTGTTCAATTTATTGTGTTTTTGCTATTCAACCTGCAGAGACGGCTTAGCCATTAGGCGAGTTCAAGTCACCTGTTATTGGCCGTTAATTCGAAAGGTGGGCGGGGTTTTTGCGAAATACTAGTCTGTAAGAGCCAGCAGGTTTGCTTAAACGCATTTCGACTGTAAGCTCTGTAGGTTCATTTTTTGGACGCATGCGACCTTCATACGGTTGACTTTAAACCAAAATGTATTATTCTTGAGCAGATTTGACTGAATAAAATGGATTCGTAGTAAGTTATCGTCACTCCGGAATTTGAATTAAACTGACAAACTCACACTTACCACTAAAACGTCGCAGTGTGCGAGAGCTACCTTGCTGTCTTCGCTCCTTTCAGCTAGCTCAGGACCAGCGAAATCTAGGTTATTAACTAAGAAATCTTTAACTCTAACGGTGCATGCACTGACAACGAGCAAATTTTACGAGTTAACTTTTAAGTAATCTGGTCCATTAAGTTTACCCATTTTCTTAAGTCAATGTCAGATTACAAAACCTACTATGATGCCTTGCGGGCGGGCGGGCAGCAAACGAAAACAACTTTTCAATCGTCATACGTATATTAGTCAATAAGAAAGTGTTTTCAATGTTTATGGCGGCATTTTCAAATCTCAGTTACTTGAAAATTAAAATACGCATGGAATTAATACTTTGTGTTTGCATTTGGTGCGAAAATATTTCGGAAGAATCATGATAATATTATTTTTTTAAGGTAATAATCGCATTACAGTCTACAAAACGTATTTAATATTTAAGGGAAAATAAAATGTATTTCAGTCTCCTTCCGAGCAGTATTGCAATATGCTTTGTTCTCCAACGAGGATGATAGAATACAACCTAAATATGTCCGCCATTTTCATAAACGTTCCCTCGTAACATCATCCTAGAACCCGATCTGCATATAGAGTCGAGAGACTTTTGAATGACAATCACGGCGCCATTTTTATCTACAGAATACCAATTCTCGTCGTAAAGATAGTTACCGACCTACTGTCTTTGTATAAAGATCGCATAAGTGACTGGAAAAGTTACAGAATAGGCCCCTGGTAACCCATGTTTTTATAGCGTGACACGATTGAACACGATCCTAACGACCTGAGTTGAATTGTCGCCGAAATACCCTGCGTGCAGCAGTCAAAACTATCCCCGGTTTTTGTAAAACGCCTTCACGGCACACGCCCTCTGCGAATCGCTCCACTGTTCCAATATTAATAAATGTCATCGTGCTCTCTGCCTCATTCGCAGTCTTACGGCACTGCCAACCGAACATGGCTGCCACCATGTATTTCAAGTTTTCCCGTTTATCTGGTCTATCCTGTACATCTTAGTATAACACTCGTGTATGCATATTTGTACTGTTGAGACAACATACTCGTCTTTTGGCGCACATTTTCTTCGAGCGAGGAGAGTATTTTGTAAACGAGCGCGAAGGAGTGTGGACGGGGGTGGGACAGCAATGTCTTGTGCCGTTGTTGCCCTGGGCGATCGACCCGTCGCAGTGCGGGTTGCCTGCCTGCCCCGTCTCAGAGGTCATGGGTTCCTTGCGGCACGACCGTCACGCTACCGTGTTTCTGCTCACGTGTGCGTATTTCACTAACACCCTTCGTCGTCAACCTCGCCCTGTCCGAAGTTTAAAACCTCAGTACACAAGAAAATCTTCCTTCTAGATGAAGGTGCACATCAATGGCGTGTACAGAGAGGTGAGCACTAATCATGCTAAATGGCTTGAGCAATTTACACAGCCAAATTTGTTGCACAAGGTGTGTGCAATAAGTATGTTCTATACAGAATTTTAAGTCGTTTTTGGGGTGTTGTGGGTAATTTGCACGATATTTATTGTGTCTGCGAGGAAACAATATGTATAAAAATGGAAATATTGTCGGTCGTTGCCAAGACAGTCTTGGCTTCCAGGCTGTAGTCAAGACTGTTAATATTGTCGGTAGTAGGCATTATCCTGGTTTCACTGACGTGACACACGGTCAATATATAGGTATAGCTTTGTACTTCTCCTGTAACCTGTATTGTTTAAAAAAAAACTTCAAATATGTATTTGTTCGTGATATCTGAAGTATTTTCCTAATATTCCGTCATTTATTCACTATAAACATGTGAAACCATTGCCAAAATTTTGGAGTACTGTACAACGTTACTGAAACTTGCAACAAAATAACCTTAAAGTTTGCCAACATTTTTACCCAATTTTCACACATGTATTGTATTTCAAATATAGCGGATACAACTAAAGTTAACAGTCAAGAAAAGACTCATCGGACTGAATTTGGCTTGGAATGGAGCCGACTGTTGTAATGTTATGCGGTGCCGGCAATGTTGCTACTCCACCAGTGGGACGCTACTGTGACGCAGGGGACGTCGATCGTTGACGTCTGTTTCCTCGCTTGCCGCAGGTGCGTCGCAGCTGGTACAGTCGGCCGAGGAAGATGATTATCCACCTGCTGGCAGTATTTACGTCAGATCGTCGAGATGCCCCCGAACACGTGAGAGGGAGCGAGGACATCTCGCAGCCGTCCAGTCGCCGATGTAGGTTGTGCGGCAACTTTGACGCGTGTTACGCCACTTACTTTACTGTATCTTGCGTCGTTACTAGACATTCATTAAGTGAAGTGAAGAGATTTTGGTCAGCACTTAACACCCAGGGCTTTATTGCTGGTGGTTGTGGAGCAGCGCCGGAATGATGGGACGGGGGAAACGGGAGATCCCCGAGGAAACCCGCCGACCATCGGCATCATTCGGCCCACATGTGAAAGTCCGGGAACCAACCCTGCCGAGAATCGAACTAAGATCGCCGTGGTGGGAGGCGAGTGCTCTAGCCACTGCGCCAGCCGCGTCCCCCGACATCTATTAGGGGCCGGGTGGTTAGACCACTAGTCTCCCACCACGGCGTCATGAGTTTAACTGCCGATCTTCGCATCTGAAAACGGGACGCACGTTGCGGTCGGCGGGTTTTCTTGGACACCTTCTGTTCACACGTCCCTGCATTGCGCCCCTGCGTTTACTCCCCTCATATCATATCTCGCCAGTCAAGACATCCTTGTTCTCAAGGGGAAGACAGGCGCTAGTTAGCTCCTTACGCATATATGCGATGAGACAAGCGATAAGCGAGTAATAGTCGGTGGATTGCGATCGTTGTAGTCCAGTAGCACGCAAATTATGTCTGTAACGGCATGTTTTATTGCAAGTATCAACATCCATGGTGTATTTTCTTCCTTTGTTGTCAAGAGACTGAGCGCCGATGCCATTTTTATCTGTTTCCACCATTTTCCCTCAAATGACATACAATAGGACTAGAGTAAAAAAGTGTTGTCTACAGATAATAGTTTTTTTACTTTTCCTAGAAATAAACTGTGTCCTCGGAACAATTATTTTCGGACATAAAGGTATATGCGCATCAAGTATTGATTCTGCAAAGAACATGTTATTACAGACTCCTAATTAAAATCTCCCTACTTCAACTCTTACTGCGTGGTTATTTACATTTTAAGACTGACCAACATTAGCTGTTCAAACTCATTCATCACAACGTTATTTAAAAGTAATTTTCAATGAACGTACACACTAACCATAAACTGTAAATAAATGGATGCTAAGGTAGTGCGTAATAGCTTGCGTCACATTTGGGAGGATCTGGATTCGACTCCCAGTTCCAGCGATCGTGATTATTGTATTCCAGTTTTTTATTGTTTTTTTTTCTCGAAATTACTACAGGCGAATACTGAGATGGCCTCTTTAACACTAGTCCTGGCTTATCCCATACTCGGTATCCTTTATATATCTGTCAAGGCTGTGAAACTGATGGACACGTTAAAACGTCAAATAAATAACATAACCATAACTGTATAATAAACAAGCTTATCACTGAGAGTGTTTTAAAATTTTTTGATTAGTGTGATTACTTAAGGAAAGCAGGGATTTCAGTATGCGAAAATTTTCACTGCAAGAATGCCCAGTTGTGTCTGCGAGAAGAAATTGGAACATGTAAAAAATGGAAATATTGTCGGTAGAAGTGAGTGAGCTTTCCCGGTCGTTGTCATGACGGTGTTGGCTTCCGGGCTGTAGTCAAGACCGTTAATATTGTCGGTAGTAGGCATTATCCTGGCTTCAGTGACATGGCACATGGTCAATATATAGGCATAGCTTTGTATAGTGTTTGGATACCCGTGCAGTAATCAAACATGCTCACTGTCGTCGTAGTGTGCACAACTTACGTAGTCAATACGCAGGAAATAACTGAGTAACTTTTATTGATTAAATAGTGGAGTTTTGCGCATTGTGTAACTGTCCAAAATGTGTTGTAACGTTCGAAACTGTTTGAGCCGGGTGGAAGCCAACATTGGGTCCGCGAGATTTCTGGACAGATGAAACAAGTAGGCCGCGGCGAGACGCGTCATGTCCGGGACATCAGTCATGCGACATCTGTCTGGCAGCTGCTGATGTGTTAGGTCCTGTCGTGCTCTCGCGCTCTTGCATCGCTGGCGTACGGAAACTTATCTGAACACACTATATTGATATAGGTATTAAAGGCGTTGGAGCCGTAAAATTTCATTTTTTTTTTTATTTGTGCCAAACACTGTTCAACTTTTGCACATCAGATAACATGTCATTTCCTCAAATAAAAAAAGTTAGGCCCCATATTTTTTGCATAATCACTCATCGTAGTCACAAAATGGCCATTGCCGTGTAGCCAAAATAAAAAAGTTACTAACTAAAGAATTCAAAAGTACAGGAACTGAAAGTCAGTGTATCAATGCATTTCAGGACATGTTTGAGAAATGTTGGTTTTGAAAATTTCAGTAGTAGCCAAAAGTCAAAGTTATGCAAAAATTTACTCATTTTCATCAATTAAAAAAAAGTATTGCTCTGTGTTTACAAATGTGTCTTGAAGTAGCTAGCTCACTTAATGAAGTATCAATATGAATATTCTTGTTTCTGCAAGTTGATTATTTTTTTATTATTTTGGCTACACCGCACTGCCATTTTGTGACTTTGATAGGTGATTATGCTAAAACTATGGAACCTATTTTTTATTTGTTGAAATTACATGTTATCTGACGTGTACAAGTTCAATAGTGTTTGGCACAAATATAAAATTTTTAATTTTTGTGCTTGCGTATTGCAATAATAAAGACATTAGCATATGGAGTGACTGAGCAATTTTGGTCAGCACTTAACATCGAGGTCTTTAGCGCTGGTGAAGGGAGACATGAGGTGAGTATGGAGCCTCGCCGGAATGAATGGGCGGGGAAACGGGATATCCCCGAGGAAACCCGCCGATCGGCAACATCGTCCGGCACGATTCTCACATGCGAAAATCCGGGAACCGACCCCGCCGGGAATGGAACTCGAACCACCGCTTACCGTACGTAGCGTACGGATTAGAATGTCGATCAACTTTGCTAAGCACGTACACTGCGCGCCAGCTTAGATGGCGAGTGGCAGCTGCTGAGTGAAGGGCACATTCAAGTAATTCAAGCAGCAGGCCGCTGCAAAAACACCTAGTAGCCTATAAATACCGTAATTAAATTGATCTATGTAAATTAGCCGTTCGAATTTTAAACGGTAGTAATATTATAATATGCAACACTTTCCAGCTCGTTACCCGCCAACTTCATGGCGCAAGGTTGTGAATGCTTACCTCAGCGTTTCTACTTCTACACATTCGTACACACGAACGCTATGTGGCGGTTGTGAATCCAGCTCAAGGGTAATGTATATTGGTAACCATCGTCGAGACTGCGTGACGACATGTTATAGATACCTCAACGTAATTAAATATTTAGTAATATATATGTGTATGTATGTGTGTGTATATATATATATATATATATATATATATATATATATATATATATATATATATATATATATATATATATATATATACATACACACACACACACACACACACACACACACACATTTCTTTTCCTATCGTACATCTTTTTCCACATTTCAGAGGCCCTAGCATATAAAATGTGCTTGGTAATGGGTTCATGAAATATAATCTTACGTTACCTGCTGTGTATAAAGTTCGACGTGTGGGGCGGCATACACCTATCGAGTAAGATCCACGTAAATAAAAATTTGGTTTAAAGTTAAACCCTCGCAAATTGTTTCTTTCAGTTCATCCTAAGCAGTGAGAGGCATGATGGATTATAAATGTATGACGTTACGTACCTGTCACGTACATACGTAACATTTTTTTTAACTGTGGGATACGTGGTTTAAAGATGCGTGAGGCGGTATTTCTGAACATTGTTTTGCTTACTCTGTTCGTGAGTTGACGGCAGTAGTAAATATTGCACATGTCGGCTACGGCCTAATTTAGGCATTTGAATGACAAGACATCCCACATACATTGTAGCTGTCCGTCATTGCGTGGCATAATACTACGCTTATGTCATAAGCTATTTTGTTACCTACCTGCGGAAGCATTTATGTTAGCAGCCTTGTTGAAAGTACGACAAACAAATCAATCAGTTTAAGATTCCATAAAGAAAAGAATAATTGTTTCCCATTTCTAGTGTTTTTTTTTTTTTCAAAGTTTGTTGCATTTGTACTCTGCACCTTAAAAAACATGACCGATTTTTGCGTATTTGGTTGTTATTATGGTAAGATACCAACTGGATTCGAAAAACGCAAATACAGAAACATGCACTGGACTTCAAATATTTCTTCCCACAAATAAAACATGGCAACAGCTTAAATGTCACAGGAAAACAATTATAGTAAATCACCACACACTAGTTGAGTGACTAGCGTGCAGAGGCGATACTGCATTATATATATTGCGGCACCCTTAGCACCCCATTGATTTTGTGCCTTACACACACACACACACACGCACGCACGCGCGCGCACACACACAAACACAAACATTGCCCATCCATATAGGTAACCAACACTGGAGCCATGGTGAGAGAAAGGTTAGGAATTTCATGTTAAATTAAAGGGCACGGGGAAAGACAATGGTCACCCTCATTTTTTAAATATTTGAGTTTTATGTAGGAACACTGTGGTAATCTCGTACTGTATGTGACGATGTAAGATACAAGCAATATGACCACAAATGACAGCACAATGCAGTAACGATTCTATTGCAAGCCACGCTTTCATAGCTTATTACTTCAATTAAATAGTAAGATATTTATTATTGTGTAGTTGTTTATTTTTCATACCACAGTAAGTAAAACACAATTAATAAACAAATATTTTAATTAATTTTCATTGTTAAATTGTACCTTATCTATACGTGTGCGTAACTCAGTTGTAATGCACAATTGGTTGCCATTATTTCTCCCCATACCCTTTTAATTATATTCGAAAATTTGACGATATCTCTTTCCAACAAAATCTGTTTTCTGCTTTGCGATGTGGATAATATTGTCACAGAAATTAAATCGCGCGAAAAAAAATGCGTGGTCGACTGTTTTTTTTAGAATGAAAATACTTTTTACTCGTAGTTTTCAGGGCATTGAAAAAAAAAAAAAAAGAACAGCCCAAATGATAGTGTAACAATGTGGGTCGCACGTAGACGTCAGTGGTTGATATATTTTGTAATAGCGATTGGTCCTGAACCACATATAACATTATTTGACATATAGTACCTTCCTGCCTGGTGGCCGCGGTGGCCGAGTGGTCAGATCATTCGCCTCCTAAGGCGATCCGGGTTCGATTCCCGGATTTTCGCATGTGGGAATCGTACCGGACGATGCCGTTGGTCAGGGTTTTTTCTTGGAGATCTCCGGCCTCCCCCGTCCTTTCATTCTGGTGCTGCTCCATACTCGCTTTATTTCACCCCTCACCAGCGCTGACTAAAATATCTCACCCTTCCTGCCTAGGCTGTGGGGGTAGGCCGCACCGTTTAAGTGCGATTAAGGTTAATTCTACTATATGTTAGAAAGATAAATGTTAAAAGTTCGTCACAGGGAAAATTTCTGCCGCTTGAGCGCTGGTATCGCTAATGGGTGCAAACTGACCAATCACAAGAGTTTTCCTGAATTTAAGTTACATTAAGTTGATCATTTAAAACGCAAAATTGGTTTATTTTCAATTTATAATTAAGTAATGTGTCATTTCCAAGCTTATTTAAATTTAATTTTACTGCAGTTTCGTATTTTTCTGGTCCCTTAGCTATAGCAGCGAATCTAGCCTGTGCCAAACTCTCCCATAAGAAAACACATTTTCTTTCTAACCTGTCACAGAACTAACCTTAGCGCGATTATGTCAAATACAGTATGTACTGAATGTAATGACTCCAGTGAATGAGACAGTTGACATAACCAATAACCGCTTAGTACACGAAAGCTGTTGTTGAACGCGTAATATATTAATTCACGGACAATAATATTTTCCATTGAAAGAAGTTTCTGTAGAGTCATGGCTGCGTGGGAGGATAAAAATAAGAACTCGGCGGATATAAAGTAAACAGCTATTTTAAAAAATTGTGAAAGTAAATTAAAAGTAATATTAATCCCGTGCAGCAACATCGCACGGCACTATAAGTAGCGGAAACTCTTTTCCTAAAAACAGTCATTTCAGCCTTTTAATTTTATTCGTAAAAGTAAAATAACTTTAAGGGGTCTCCCTAAATAGGCTGAGTCATGTGTGCGAGGCAGGAGCAGTAAGAGCGCCTTTGACAAACTAAGTAATACATTGTCGCCTATCTGCGTAAGCCACTCGCTGAGGTGCAGTTTTTTTACTAGCATTCTTTTTCCCATGGGACTTTAAGCGGTGACCACATTATTTTATTTGTGGGAAGCGTAGTTCAAAGTCTAAAGCTTGTTTCTATAGTTTTTTTAGTCAGGTTATTTCCCAGTTACAGCAGTATGGAAAAACAGTTTTTGGCCCAAGAATTATGTTACTAATCAACGTGCCTTATGTTTAAAACTATAACGACACAAGTTTGAAGTGTGTGTTCTTTTCGTAGATATACGAATATCATGTACGTAAAATAGTTTTGTAAAAAAAAAGAAGAATAGTAACACTCTGCAACTCGTTTGATAATCACGAAAGCTTGTTCTTTTTTTAAATAGGAAATTACAAGTGATGTTTAACTTCTTGCCGACACGAGCGCAAAGCGGAAGACATTGTCCCTTAGCAAACTAACTATATTGAGCGTCCTAACCTGCAGTGGAATTAGTCTTACTGTGGGACATCTTGCCACGTGTCCAAGGAGTAGGTGCACGTTGTCCTCGTGCCAGTAATGGTTGATACGTGAGGTTGTTTGTTGCATGTTGTTCATATAGAGCCAGCTTGGAGAAGTGGCCAGGCCGCGGCAGCATTGCGCGATAGTATTGGCAAGGGCGATTTGCGCCACGTTATCTGCGACCACTAACTCAGCCGCTGCGACCTTGTCTAGGCCCAGACCAAGTACAAGCCCCGCAGCGCTGCGCCCCGGCCAGCCTTGCAGCGATCACAGATAGCGGCTCCTGAGAGAAGTTCCCAGGACTACTGAGCCATGCCAACACTTGCACATAGCGATACGACTCTGAAGTATTCATTCGTTGCGGAAAAATTGCTTTGGAAATTGTTCATAAAGAAATTTATTTTTAGATATTCACATGGTTATACAGAAACCACTAACAGTTCATACGTAACAGGGATGTAGGCTATGCGAAATCGAAGTTTATGGTAATGCCTAGAGTGCTTTCATTTTTTATATTTTAGAAATATTCACAATATGCTAATACAATTTTTCCAGAACATATTATTTTATTTATAGGATTGCACAGTCTGAAAGCATTGGGATTGGGATTTTTTTTTTTTAATTAAAAATTTTATGAAGCTACCTACTTGGTGATGGAACTTCCTATTTAGTTATGGACATTCGGCGATCACTATCAATACAACCAAACAATGCCAGACTCGCGACCTTTAGAATGCGAGCCAAATACGCGGTTGCATTAAGACACTCGATTGCGTCACTACGCCTTTGAAGGTAAATCGATGTTGGGAGCTTAATACCTATAGGCAATGATTTTCAGTTAAAAAAAATTCTGCACCAAATTGTTTCAATGTCTTGCCTCCAGCTTGGCTTCTTGTTCAGTGATGGGATGTTTTTAACTGACGTCTTGAGGTTGTATCAAATATCGTAAAGAACAATATGGGAAACTCCAGCTTTTTAGCATTGTAAAGCGCGAGACGTGTTACCGACGGCGTGTGCTGGAAACACTAGCAAAATTCACATTCGTATGTGTCTATTCTCTACGGTGTTTATAAATATACAGACGAAATTTCTCGTAGGCTAATGGTATAGAAATTGTTCATTATTTTTTTTAAAATTTTAACTTATGAAAATAATATCAAACAGAGTATGTCTATATTCTGAAATCACGATTAAATTTCAATTTATACATAACATATGTATAAAACTTGAACTACCCATAGAGCAATGTACTACTGCAGAAGGAAGAGCGCTCCTGTCGGCGTGTGCTGTAACCAAATAAAACGTCTCGTGTTTTTCTTACGAGTTTCCTATATTATCCTTGTACAATATATTGTTCTATCCGCAAATCACAAACGTGTGGTGTCGCAGTAACCTTGTTCTGATTGGCACAGTTAAGGGCGCGGCTACCGCAATTTTCATCACCGTGTTTTTATTTTTATATTTTTACCAGATATTTTTTTATTATTTTAGATAGAAAATGTGACTAAATTTTGCTCTTATGAAATTTTTTTATCACGCATGGTTTTCGCGTAATGTTTTTTAAAGCCAAAAGTTGCATGTTTCCGTTTTAAGGACGACACTAAAAACCAACTCACCAAACTGGAGAAAAAAAAATCACAGTGAATAAACAATGTTGTAGGCTATAATTTAAGCTATGTTAAACCAGAAAAAAATATTTTTGTATTTAAAAGAATTTAATTTTTTAAATTAATTTAAATTTTAGCATTTTTGTTTAAATACACAAAGATTTGCTATTTATTTTTATGCACGTCAAATTGTAGCCTGCGAAGTCTTTATACACTGTGAATTTTTTCAGTTTGGTAGGTCAGTTGGTTTTAGTGTAGTCCTTAAAACGGAAACATGCAAAATATGACTTAAACAAGCCGTTACGCGAAAACTATGAGAGAGAAAAAAATTTCATAAGAGAACGTTTTGGTCACATTTTGCTTCTAAAATAAGAAAAAAATTCTTGTACAGATAAAAAATAAAAATATTGTGATGAAAATTGCTGTAGACCGCGCCCTTAAATGAGCGACGCCTTTGCCCAAGTACGGTCTGCCAATAACCATGAAGCACACAGAGTTGTCGATGTACACGTTAGGCATTGAAACAAAGCGATGCAGAATTCTTTTCACCAAAAATCACTGGTTCCCCCTCGGGAACCAAATGGCAATGCGCAGTGAACCACAGTAAGCTACCAACAGGGCTGTCAGAAAAGTGCAACTTATGAGAATAAGTGAGTGAGAGAGTTTTGGTCAGCGTTTAACATCGAGGTCTATAGCGCTGGTGAGGGGTGACATAAGGTGAGTAGGTGAGGGGTGACATAAGGTGAGTATGAGTACCGGAATGGAAGGGCGGGGTAGAAAGGAGATCCTCTAGAAAACCTGCTGACCAACGGCATCGTCCGGCAAGATTCCCACTTGCAAAAAAATCCGGGGACCGACCCTGCCGGGAATCGCACCCGGATCGCCTTGGTGGGAGGCGAATGGTCTGACCAAACTTACGAGAATTTTCCGATGTTTTATGCAAGCAAGTTGTAAGTTAAGAGACACGCCTCTTGAACTGCGGTGCATTGTGATGAAAGCAAGCGTCTTACGATGAAACTATTGAACTTGTTCCAGTGTGTTGGCTTACGGGAAAAAAAAAGATAAAATAAAAAGTTTAATCCCATAATGAGACTTCAAAATTATCTTATGAGATGCGCGTGTTTTGAAGTTGAACATTGTCCAAAAATTGTATCAGAATATAATAACTATGCAAATTGCTTTACGATAGGGTTATGCCTCGGACATTGCTCCGTAGTTGCGTCTAAAAAAATTAAACTGCCATTACATACATTTACGTTCAGACCAGTTGCCAAAGAGAAGTCTGTAAGACGGTCAATTTGGTTTTGCTTATAACGGCGACGTATCACTTTGTTTATGTAACAGTGTCGCCTTTAGCGCTCTCTTGCTCCCGGCCTTCGGGTGCGGGTAGGATCTGCAGGTATATGATCACCTAAGGTAAGTATTGTATTGTGTTTGCAAAATATATTTAAGCGACCATTGCAAGCATTGCTGATGCTCGTAGTAAATCGGAACTATCCTAAGTTGCGGTAGCAAATTATGCAGACACAAGCACCAACGCACGCTTCGTTTTGAAGTGACGTCAATATTTGTAAAGTACCGGTAGGAGGAATTCGTAGGCTACCAGCATTAGCGGCTGCATTTCCGGTAGGACTGGAGTTGGTTGGACGTGGTGTATGAGCTGTGCTGTAGCGTGGTGAGAAAACGGTTTTTTTACGTGTAATTATTAAACGTGTTTCTAATATTTTTACCTACGAATAGAAGACGGGCTTCAAAACTGTGTCTCTGTTGTTTTAAAAATACCGTCCGCTTATTAAAAGCCCGATTGCCAGCTCTTCAAAAGTCGCGAAAATGGCTTTTTGACATTGCTGTAGCTAGAAATAAAAACAGCCATAATCGTAAAACGAAATAATTGAAAAAAAAAAACACCTTGTACTGCACGCTAGTTTAGTACTCTGAGCTGAGGCGAAGCAGTGTTTAACGCACATATTGTAGTCGACTTATCGCCTTCCACGTTTCCTTGTCTCATACGAAAGAAAGCTAAGGTCCAAATAACTCTTAATAGTGGATAGGACGAGATGAGTTGAGCATGGAACAGTGGCAGAATCTCAACGGCGAAGGAACATAAGTGACCCAGGAAAACCTTGCGTCAACGCGGGTTCAAGGCCGCATATATTATGAAATATTTCCGAATCACTTCCTGCTGTTTTCACCGACGAAGCGCAGCGTAGATGCAGAACAAGTAAAAGGGGCGGGTCTTAACTTGCATGTGTCTGGTCCCAGTTGGACCACGTTTTCAATCTGCGCGTGCGACAGCAAAGCAAAACTATTTGTGCCTTGATAAGTGTATTTTATAACGATTTTCTGCCCACCATGTGACGTCATACACTTAAGTGTGTTTGTGTGTATTTAATTACACTACAGCGCAACCAGACATGACAAAGGTGCAGATTTTGCGTTGCACCCATAAAGCCAATATTTAATCGGTCGGCTCTTTGCCAGAATATGGGATGCAGGTCCGGTTTCATCAACCTCTTGTTAAGCATTTCACTTTTGTTAAAAAGAATGCGGTATTACACATTAAATCGTCTGTTAATCCTCTTTAACAAATGTTGGTTTGGTGAAACCGGCCCCGAGTGTGGGGAATTTCTTAACTCACGACACTGTTTTACTATTTTTCTCTCGGCATACATACCTGCCCACCAGTTCGGTAAATGAAAAATATATCTGGCAGTGGTGAAGCAGTTGGGGATGGTTTACTAATAGACGAATGAAGTTCAGCCAAGTAGGTAAATGGGGTGGGCGGAGAGAAGGCAAAGAGAGGCTAGTATGTTAGCGCAAATGCTTTGCTAACGAGGGAGTCATCGTAACCACATAGCGAAGCCGATCTCTAATTAGGTCGCAGCCGTGTGCCATGTAGCTGGGTCTTCTGAGTAACGACTGGTGATTTGCTCTCTTTGTGCGCATCGTCTGCTGACACGTTGATTCATAGCTGAGTGCAGCACTGGCTATGGTTTAAACATTCAGCGAGCCGTTTTGTTTTCACGGACTGTCTTGAGGGATCTTCCTGAGCGCACTTTTCTTCTGTCGTTGCCCGACGGCGTTGGGCACCACAACTTACGCCCTGTAACCGAAGTGGAAAATAAGAAAATATAGAATGCATGCAGAAACCAATTAAAGATCTTTTATTCATCATAACTAGAGATAATGGTGTATCGCGAACATTTTTTGTGGCAACGTACCCTTGAAAACACTGTATATTGCGATAACAGGCTTCTTATTGGTTCAGTTAAATAAGGTAAAAGCTTTGCGTATATGCGAAAGCCAGTAATCTTTTCATAAGCTGAACGTGTTTTGAAACCCTGCAAACAGTCAAGTTTTCCCGCGATAAACAATCATCTCTAATCGTAACCCTCCCTTACACTAAAAATAAAGACGTTTTCCTTTTATCTTGGGACTTTGATTAGACTATATTTGTGTACCAGGACAAATATAAATGCATGTAATACCTATCAGAATTGTTTCAAATTCTGCCAACACTGGTTGTAACAGAGGTTTAGAGGAACAGACATACGGAGCATGACGTATGTTCTTAGGCGAAAGAGGCCGCTGTTGGCGTACTCGCTTATCAGCAAGGCTATTCGGGTTCAGTTCTCGGCGGGGTCGGTCCCCGGATTTTTGCTAGTGGGAATCGTGCTGGACGATGCCACTGGTCGGTGAGTTTTATCGGGGATCTCCCGTTTCCCCCGCCTTTTCAGTGCGACGTTGTTCTGCTCCATACTCGCATCATTCCAACCATCGCCATCGCTAAAGACGTACTGTAGATGTTGAGTGTTGACCAAAATCTCTTCACTTAACTTCCAGGGCGAGGGGTGTTACGCTTTAAAAGGGAGGGGGAGGAGACCATCCTCCAAATTGGAAATTAAAAAAAGTCGTTGGTTACCATAGAAACGTGTATGATGAGATCACGGCCGTGAATGTGGCTGTTGACCAACCATAACCACGTTTCTTAATACATCTACAGGAACAGCTGATTGCACTTAGAAACAACTTCGCCATATTCGCTACTTGAATAGTCGGCCAGATTGGCCTCAGTATAGGCTGCTAATGCTCCATCTGTAGTTTCCTCTTATCTCAGGCTGTGGGAGTCCAACCATAACCTCATTTCTAAGTACATATGTAGGAACAACTGATAGCATTTCGCCATATTGTTACGTGAATAAAGTCAGCTTGACCTCAGTATGGGTTGCTAATGCTTTATCTGTATTTTTCTCGCACTTGTGCTATGTAATGGTCACGTGTGGCAGCATGTCTAAGAAACACAGACTTTTTAAATGCTATTTTTAGTGGTTTTCACAACCTTAGTGGAAACTGTCACTTCCGCTGTCTAGAGTTAGATTTAAGTTTTAATAATTTGCCGATAATATGACGACGTGCTACGCAAGTTATACCATTTTTTTTTTTTTTTTTTTTTGTAATGGATGCGAGAGAACGTTACAGGTTTATCGAAAATACGCGTTGCAGCTTACGTTTCCTATCCAATGTGAATACATACAAACTATAATTAAGTTGGTGATGGTTCGTGCTTCTAATGACTGGTTTTGTAAGATTTTTTTATTTTTTATTTTTCACTCAACACTTTGCATTAGTGTGTTCCCAGGTGGATACTGAATTTATTTATCCTCGAGTACATTGAGTTGGGAAGAATTTAGGAAAGACAGCAAGTTTGAAGTATGATTTGTGGTAGCGTATCTTAGGTTTCTTTTCTATTTTGGCTAAGGTTCCTAATTTAATTCCTTGAACGATAATTGCGGTAAAGATAGTGGACGATTATCTTATGGAAATTCGCCTTGTAATGACGTTTTTAAAATTGCATTCTTATCTTATAGTGGCAATAATTCTGAATAGAATGACTCGTATTGTGTAAATAGCAGTTATAAAATCAGTTGTTGGTTTTTAAATAAGTATTAAAACACGACGAAATTATAGTGATAAGACGTACAACTTGTTGCAAAAAGTGATAACGCCCAGATATTGATAAAAAAAATACCATTATAGTTAGGTGTTATTTTAGCTTACTGTTTATAGCTTGATAGGATTATAAAATTGGTAGCTTAGCCATAAATCACTAAATTAAAAATTCTGTAGTGTTTTTGATATGTTGTAAATTTCGGAGGCTACATTTAGTGTTCAAGTATTTTATAATTACATGTACGTCATACAACGTTACGAATTATTAACAAATACTCGTACCACGCTGTTGATTTTTTAAAATTATAATTCGTGATACATAAGTCTACAAAATACCCACATGGACTCGTGTGCGCCGATTAAATATTTTATTAATTTAGAAAAGAAAATTATTTATCTTCAGTATCTAACACACGTGGCTGAAGTTGTAATGTACTCACCGTTTGTATGTCAGTAAGTGAAAACAGGTCGGTAAGTAGATGTTTGAAGATAAGTGTTACTTTTTTTTTTACATGGGTAGTCAGTGTACGTATAACACACGTGTATTACAATTGTTTATTTGTAATGCATACTTTTAAATTTAGCATTTATTTTGTTCCCTAATGCGAGATTATATCAATTAGTACCGACGGTAAACTGAAAATAATATTTAACTATGCGTTACTGTAAGTTCGTAATTTTTCAAATGTGTACTTCGTTAACTTTTAACTTAATTGTGGGCGTGGGAAGGGTTATCGGCCATGTTTTTTGTGTATCTGTGAAAGAGGTTATCGTTTGCGATCATTTGGTATGCACTGCGACTGTAATAGATCTGCAACCATGACAATACTGTCATCGCAACTAGTTTACCTTTGACAACCGTTGTATAGGCCTCGTACGTTAACAATTCTATACGTGACTTGAACTAAACTTCTTTTTTGTAAGCTATCGTACCTGACGAGAACATTGTACTTTACCAAGTGTGTACTTACAGTACAACGAGCTATCGTACCTGACAAGAACATTGTACCTTACCAAGTGTGTACTTACAGTACAACGAGCTATCGTACCTGACGAGAACATTGTACTTTACCAAGTGTGTACTTACAGTACAACGAGCTATCGTACCTGACGAGAACATTGTACTTTACCAAGTGTGTACTTACAGTACAACGAGCTATCGTACCTGACGAGAACATTGTACTTTACCAAGTGTGTACTTACAGTACAACGAGCTATCGTACCTAACAAGGACATTATACTTTACCAAGTGTGTACTTACAGTACAACGAAATTCTTTACCTTGAATTTGCCTCCAAAACAGTAGTAGTATTATTTTAATCTGCTGCATTTTGGACCGTTTCATTAGAAGATTTAACTATTTTCAGTGTTTTAACTGAACATCCGTGATTATTACTTAATTGATCATTAGTATTTGAATGTTTCTATACAGTGTAAGGCTGGACCTCGTTATTTGATGTTAGCTAGAGTACCGTATGCATGACCTTCAACTCGCGAGTTGTGAAAATGAAAGAGCTAACAGTGTTGTCTAATGTCAGGGCGGACGTACGAAGTTGAAGGACGCGATTGGCCGCCAGTAGCTTGCCACCCTGGTGTTTGTGTGTGGCAGTGGCCAGACTTGAGCGGCGGGGGTGGCGCTGTCTCACAGTATGTCAGTGTCGCGGCCCACTTGGCGAGTATGATCTAGCACGCCTCCACATCTTCACTCACTCTTGTTTGGCCTCCTGCCAGACCGTCTGTCGGCGGTTATAGCTCGCCGACCTCAGGTGCAAGGTCTTGCTTGCACGCCTCCAAGGAGTCTGTCGGTAGGTGTTGGCAGCGAGGCCATTACAGTCAAGTGAATCATTCGCCTGGAGTAATTTCGGAAAACAGTTGAAAACCGAAATCAAGGATGGTCGGAGACAGGAGTCATATCCGAGTCCTCCCGATCGCGAATCCCAACGTATCAAAGGGTCTGTCTCCGCAAGTCTTGCTTGTCGGTGCTTCAACGTTAACAAGGTACGATAGTTAAATTGCGTGACTCAAGTTTCAGGACATAATGTTATAACTTTGACAGGCATATGATGGTTGCTTCAATAACACTTGCCACGCCGAACCGAGGGCTGTTAATGTAGTTTGACACGGAAACCACGTTAATTTTGTTCTAAGACTACCGTTGTATCCTGTTGTACAATAAAGGGCCCGATTGTTCGTTTGTTTTGTAACCTCGAAAATGCGCTTTGTAGTAAGTAAATTTAATAATATACTAATTAGCAACCTAAACGTGAATAATTACGTGGAAATTAATTAAAGCCTGAAATTATGAAATTGTTTAATGCCTGGGAATACTTGGAGTTAAGATACAAGAGGTGGACGAGATTTACTGTAATTACATTGGCAGTGTGGTGTTAGGCACGTATGCCATTATTGTCCTCTGGTGAAAGTATTTTGTTTCTGCTTGTTTGCTTCTGGAGACGGTCATATTTAAGCGTAGATTACAGGTTTTTTTATAGACTTAACTTGGAGTTTCGTCAACCAGATTGCTTAGAACGTTCAGCAAGCTGAGGATGGAGAACGGTTTTTTTTTGCGGCAGGAAGGGGAAGGGAGTTTCCTTAAAAATATAAATTAATATTATGATAATCTAGTTGGAAAGGTATTAGCAAATATGTGTGCGTAGAATACATATATCAAGATTTATGTCTGTATGTACGTCAAAGAGTGCGACGCGTAACTCTTTCATTTTATGATAAAATAGTGGAGGGGAGTCTGCTTATGCTCACCCCCTCCTCCGAGAATGCCTCTACGTAAGTCTGCAATGGAATTTTAGGGCGGGGAAGCGGGAAGTCCCTGAGAAAACCCGCCAAGCTCCGGCACAATTCCCACATGCAAAAATCCGGGGACCTACCCAGGGACTCGAATGCACCGTTACAAAGGCCGTGAAGCTGTACAGAAGGGAAGTAAAACGCCCAGTGAAAATAAATGTATCTTAAGTGATGTGTAGTAGTGGCTGAGGAAATATACTATTGCTCGTTTACAACGCCTGCCTGTCTTATTATCTACTTGTTCACACGGTTCGACGTTGCAGTGAGAATTGTGTAAAGTTACGGGGAAGTTCACGTTTTCACCCACAATAATCTCCTTGCAAGCCATCATACATTGTTACAGATTTATCAGCTGTGATATCTGATAAGATGGACTTATTGCAGTATCTTCATTCATACCGAGTGAAAGTGATTAATTTTCTGTATATCTACGAGCGACAGAACTCGACAGTTTTCGATACCGGCGCTTACTGACATAACTACACGGCATCGGTGCGTGTCAACGATATAGGAACTATACAAAACTGTAACATTGTTTCTGTTTTGCTTCCTCAGTATTGTTATGCGTTAAAAGTATGGTCGATTTTAGTGCTAATATCATTACCAAAATGTTCTGATAAATTTTTTTTATATACAGCTCGTACTAAAACGATTCATAGGCCCTACTCAAAAATATGTGAATACATCTGTTTTACATAATACTAGGCTACATAAGCATTAAACACATCGCTGTACAACACATATTAGGATCTACTTTTACAGGTATCTTTGGAAACGAACAAATAAAACAGTGTAATACCATAAATATTAAATTTAAAAAATCAGTTCATGAAGTCGTTGTATCAGCTCAGTTCTCATTAATTTTTTGTGCAGTTCTTTAGATTTAAGTGACATGTTTCACGTTCCGCTGCCGTGGTATAGAATTTCCGAATTTTTGTCCATAGATATTGGTCCACGCATCGAAGAGTACTACGTTTCTTATCTGGTTAAGATCGGTAAAATGAGAAATCTTCTAGGAGCATTAGAAAACAGTCAATCGTGGGATTATCAAAGATTATTGCTTAAGGGTAGTAGCCTTGTTTAGATTGGAAGATGCCTTAAGAGTGCGTGGTAGATAAATAAACGTTGAAAACATCAATTGATTTCTACGGTTTTTTCGAAACCAATATGGATAAAATACTCAATGACAATCCTAGATAATGGTATTTTCCACATTTTATGAGTAAATATTTATCCAGAATTACTAATTCATCACGCGTGATCTCTTGTTGCGCCGCAGTTAAATGCACGAGGTTCCGGCGTCAGAGATTGTGCTTCAGAAGTTCATAACACTGGAAACAATTTTGTATAAAACATTGGCTTAAACTATTATCTAGGATTGCTATTGTCTAACTTTCACAAATTGGCTTCAAGAAACCTACAGTTATAGATTAATGCGTTCAGCGCTGAATTTTGTACCACACCCTCTTATGTGGGAGTGTTAGACAATTTTATCGTGCTTTCAGTTTTTAGCCATATAATTTAATGAAATTGTACTATCGCAATTTTCTCTTTGATAAAGTATAGGATATATTCTTGGGAAACTGTTTGACATAAAAATAATGGAATGTTTCATTCATTTGTCATGCAGAATCATTGCAAGAGATTTATAGGTTAACTTTAAAGAATTTTCTTGCAATGATTCTGCATGACAAATCAATGAAAGATTCCGTTATTATTTGTGGCAAGCAGTTTACCAATGAAGAGAAAATTTTGATAATACAATTTGAATAAATGTTTTGGCTCAAAAACTAAAAATATAATACAATTGTCCAACACTCCACATTAAGGGCACGGTTTACAACAATTTTCATGCAGAGGGATTTCAACCTCGCGGAAGCTTTTGCTTTGTTGGTTCAGTGATATTACCTACACGTTGACACATAAAATGTCTTCTTTCGCCTCTTTATTAACTAAACTACCAGATATTGCAAAGCGATGATGACTCAAGAGTAGACAATTGATTCTGCAAGTAAATCATCCTGACTTGTTTGTGAAGACTTGCTTAAAATTGTAACTATCTAAACAAACACTTGAAACTTTCTTGTCCTTGTGTATCTGTGATTACTATAATTATTCAGTTTATGTAGTTTTATATAACATTAATACAGTAGCAATAATATATTATTTGTAGAAGTGTAAGGAAAGGCTGCTGCCTTACTTTGCCGCTTCATTCAAGAAGTTAATAAAATACAAATATAACTCATACTTCAAAAGAGCTGCAGTTTTTATTAATCGTCTCGAATATTTTACACTTATAATCATTACTTTAACTAATGGTATGCACATGTAGTTTTCATTATTATATACCGTAACATAACACCATCACGTGCATTGAGTTTAATGGTTTCCCGAAATCGCTCCAGGCAAATGCTGGGTTGTTTTTTAATGTAGGCCATGGCCCGCTCTACTCCTAGTTCCTGTCATTGTGTGAAGTTGTGTGGCACCGTCTCTGTTGAATTCGTTGTCGACGAGACGAAAAGCCCACTTGGCTTACTTTATCTTACCTTTAGTGGGTTTGAGATGTTTTCTTTACCTATTGTATAGGCCTACAGCTTGAGGGACGATTTATTCATTGTAACCAAACACATTGTGGGCGTTTCTCGGAAAATTTCTGATTTTTTGTTATTAAGATCCTATATTATAGGTTGAATATAAAGAAGTAGAGGCTAATATTTTATGTAGGAACTTAGATATTTTCTTCAGAAATATACCACACATTGTTTCCGAAGAAATTTCCACTATTTTATGAGAGAGAAAGTAATTAATTAATATTGATAGGGAATGATGAGTTTCTTCTGGAGGGAATGGCAAAATTAAATAATGACATAGTCATGCTTTATTTTGTAATTGGGACTATGAATCACCCACTTGTTGGCACCTTTGTTACCGCCATACATTGAATTATGTCTCACCAGTAAGCGCTGTGGCTTGCTGGTGCATTTTTTCATTACGTAGTCGTTGGCGATAGTCGCGGCGTTATTGATTACCTTTAGTGTGTGGTAGATAAGATATAAAAGGGTGATACTTCGCGGTGTGTTCTGGGGGATGTTCGGCACGCGTCCAGGCGTGCGGCATAGCACGGCGTAGTTGTTATATATTGGATATCCGCCACAAATCGCGGCGTTTATTGGTGGTGTATTTGTCAGAAGAACACGTTACGTACGATCACGTCGTGGAGTCTCAGTGTTGAAAACTGTTGTCCTGCAACATACGAACACCTGTCTTTCCCAATATGACAGCGGGTAAATTACCATAAACAAAATATACTGTGGTACCATTTATTAATGCTCGAGCAGGAAACATTTTCTTTTTAAAGTCACTGGCACACACTCCAGTAAAACAGGCTACGTTACTTAACTGATCAGATACGTAATGAAAACAAAATTTCCAAAATGACGCTTTTGTGTATTTAGGGATCAAAAAATGCAGTGTCGTTCTTCGACATTTTGAAAAGCAGAGAATACGCTACCCCTCTGTCAGGGCATGTATTTATAATAGTATCAGCTATCCAGCTTTTCTTTTAGCAATACATTTTATAGAGTACCAAGCCGCTTTCTTTTTTTAAATCTGGAGTCTTAAGGAACATATCAGCTGTTGTAAGTTTGGAATAAGTCGTTCGGGATAAAGTAAGCACCAAAAATTTAGCCTTTGAAAAATATCAGTAACCATTACTGCATGTAATTCAACGTTAACTTTAGTTGCCTTTCTACTTGTATGGTTGGCAGTGAGATAAAGCAGTATTATTTCCGTGTATTTTCCTTTTTAAATACCACAATTATGAAACAAAAGCAACCGAAATCGACATAATTGTATTTTATATAATTAGCAAACTATTTTTATCGAAATTTATAGATTTATACTGACTGCACAGTTTATCTTAGACGCGCAAACATCAAGTGACGTGTCCAGAAAGGTTAGACGTTTCCCGTCGTTAACCGGTACGCGCGGAAAGATACGAATCGACTGAAAATAGAATTTGAGCAGGGCTTTTATGAGTGCTCACTTTATCTCGAACCACCTATAACATTTATCAAAATACTTTCATATATTAAGTACGTAGGGATGTCTGCGTCCAGTGAATGATCGGTGATGTGGAGTGTTTTATGTGAAAGTACTAAATACCGTAGTTTTAATTTTTGTTGGATTTAACGTCTCGACTGAAATTAACAGTTCTTGAATTGCTTCTTGTTCAGCACTTCTGTTTTTATGGCGTGCCGTTCTACTGTTTCCACATTTTAGTTTTCGCCTTGATATAGCAATGCCGTAGCGACTAAGGCATCTGAGACGATGGTTGGAATGTGCAGCACTCGCAGAAACCAGCAACTTTGAAGAAGTATGGCCCTCTGTTGTTGTTTATTAAAACTGATATTATACGATACCACTGTCGTGTTCGCTGTAACAAAAGCTCTTAGCGAAGCCTGATGCAAGAACCCAGTGTACTGCTACTATGCAAGCCCTGGTGGAAATTTCCTCGACAGTAGCTGCTAATACTGTGCTAAACATATGTGGTGTGCACGCAAATGAGCACGTGATAAACCTTGGGGAGGGTAGGTGGTTACCCACGTTGAGAAGTGATTTTTACTTGCACGTGTTATTTTTATGTGTGTGTTGCAAAATTGTAATTGAAATTGCGATAATGTACTTAATTGTGATGTGAATTCAACCTACACTAACCTGTATAAATTATGGTTTTGAATACATTTGCAAATATGTACTGTAATAATTGGGTCGGTAATTTGCAATGTTTCACATTATGTAGTTATTCATAAAATACCAAACACATTTTAACAAAGCTTATACAAAAAATGTAAAATTTCTGCCTCGCACTTTAATACAACATTTCTGTACACTTGTAATTCACAGTAGCCCTAACAAAGAAATCACACATTTAGACGGTCCGTATACCTAGAAAAAAAAAATTTTCCTTCCAGTACTTTGTTTTTTACTTTTTAGATGGTCTTTAAAATACCGTAATAATATCAACTACCGTACATTTGTCTGTATAATTCGACATATCCCAGACACGTTTGAATTGATAACATCCTTGCGGGATTGAGACGGAGTAATTTTGGCCGTGAAGCATTTACTCGTTCTACACACAGCAACAAAATCGTAAGTTATGAAATTGTAGTTTAATTAGTATTAAAGCTGATTTGAAACATTTTTCATGCTGTCAAGGTAGGAGAAATGTCACCGTAGTTGTGATATTACAATACTCCTGTAATGTTAATGCGGGTGGTAATTGTTTCAGACTTTCCGGTTTGTTACTTTGAGAAGAGAGACTGTAATCATCTAGTTCTGAACATTATATATTTACGAGTACACTTTGAGCGCTCCGAGTAACTGTGTTTTACAGACACTCTCTTTCACTTTTTAAAATTATTAATAGCTGCAACTGGGCCACGCTCAAAGTCCCTGTTATCTTGTTTCTCACTATATCTTTGTGTTCCTTCATCTGTCTGGGCGCGGGGCCGCCCGCATGGAGGGAGAAGCGTAGCCTCACTGTTAAGGATGTCCACGTGGCAAAAATACATAATTTTATATTTACGCGGCATAGTGCGCGTTTTATAGTCGTTACTTTTGAACTACATTTTCCACTTGTAACATTTTTTTAGCTCTCATGCCAGGGAGGGGGGGGGGGGTTAGTCGGGGTCAGAATCCCCTCCTTAGCCCCCCAAAAAACTGAAAAACATTTATATTTAAATATTTGTAATATTTTCACTTATAGAAATTTTGATGTTTAGTTACGAACCCCGTTTAAAATAGCACTATTTTGCACCCAGAAACCCAAATGAACCTCCAAATTCCCATTTCAAAGGAGTGGAAAATTAATAACATTTTATATAAAAAATAAAAATATTTTTACCAGCAACATATAGTCTATTTTTAGTTTATAAAACTGTTAAAATAGCACTATTTTGCACCTTAAAAGGCAAATTTTTCGTGGAAAGAATTGGAATTTTGAAAAAATTTCAAATTAAAAAATTTATATTTTTAACCAGTTATATATTCAATGTTTAGTCACGAAAACAGCTAATACAGCGCTATTTTGCACCTTAAAATCCAAATTTTCCCTATTACACAAGTCCTGACTACGCGCCTGAGCACGAGCATTACGTCTCACCATAGCTTCTAGGTGCAAGTCGCTGCACTGGCGCTATTTTCTCCCCGACAACGCGCCTGTATGAGACTTTCAGTGGTGACCCTATTATTTTATGACACTATTAAAATGTATTGTATACCCCTATACCATTTGAAATATTCTGTACCAAGATTTTCATATCTGAAGAAGACCGCAAGAACTCCCACTTTCGCTTATTTGGCCGTAAGAAAATACGCTTTAATGAGTAGTGGTGATCTTGAAATGGGTGTACACACGTTCTTTACATGTTATTCCTAAGCAGATATAACTCATGCGCGGTAGTAGTTTTTGAATAATCTGGTAACGGCCGAAGCTATGCACACTGTTCGGCGGCCTGGACAGACGGCCACCTTAAGAAAAGATAGACAGTGAATGAAAAAAGTTTTATAGTTACATAGATACTACTCATAAGTTTGTATGTAGATCAGGAAGTTATATATAGCTTTCTTGTTTAATTGAATACGTCGTTCCAATTTAAGTGGAATCTGGCAACGCTGAAGGGAAACATTTGGCTCAGTATGTACTTTAACAAAGTCCCTTGCAAGATTTCTTAGGAATGTGCGAGTTCAGTTCCGAAGGTCCTTGGAATTATTGTTCGATAATCCCCCTCCCATAAATTTTAATGTTCGTCATAATCGTCATTTATATACATACTCTTCTCAACGAAACATACTTGCCATCACAATTCTTTGTGACCTATCTTCTAGGTTTATTTCTCATGGAAATTGTGGAGCTACAGTTGCGGCTATTTTTTTTCGGAAGATAGTCAAGAAATGTAGCAGGAAGATTAAATACAATTTTATGACGAAGTCAGTGAGTAACGATGGTGAATCCACGCGTTCAGCTGTCTTGGCAGAGTACAGTCGCTTAGTTTGCGAATCGCCTGCTTAGAGCCCTAGGGGGAACTTGGAACGCCGCGCCGGATATAGACTGCTAATGGCCTTGGCATTTAGTTCGACGAGGCCATTAACACTTCCCAGTTATCTCCTTGCGACAATTACGAGAACCCACTCCATTGACATCATGTGAGCAGTTTGTCAAGAGAGCTGTGCTTTAGATGTGCGATACCCATTTATTTTGGCGGTAGCCACCGTTCGACGGTTAGTTTTTTATTTATTTACGTACTTCATTTTCAGAAGCATTTCCCATTAAAATATAAAGATAGAAGTGTGCTGAACTGTGGAGCGAGTTGCACTTAATCACCTACATGAGTTGTAGGTTTTCAGTTTGTTTTAGTACCAAGTAGTCTATTTTATGTTGCCCAATGTATATATTAGACTTTTTGGCTTTATTTTTGTTTTAAATTCGTGGTCCTACCGTATCATACAAGTTTGCTAGTTACGCAAGGATCGAATATGCCGAATGTCATTACGAGCAACTAAACAGAAGACTTTTCTGTCACTCACAAAATTCTGATGATACGAACAATCGTGGTGATGTTGCGATCCCTCGGTGTTTATGTTGCGAATCCTAGTGGAATTTCACTATTGCGATATTAAGATCATGTGCAAATACTTTTATTTTATAGTAATTGTTCATAAGTTACTTTCTCCCTAACAATAATTTTAATATTTGTGATAAGATAACTTTGTTATTAAACATACACGTAATCTTGTTGTGTTGACGTTTATCCAGCTGCTAGACTTTCCACGTCAGACATTTTAGAACTAGCCCAGTCATGCATGTTGTTATATAATACGTTCTTTTACTCCACAGTTACTTTTACTTCACGGCTAAAGAAAGGTACGTCTACAGTTTGGGGAATCATGCCGGGCGATGCCATTATTCGGTGTGGTTTTCTCGGGGATCTTCCAATTTCCCCGCCACTTCATTCCGGCGCTGCTCCGTAATCGCCTTATGTAACTCCTCGCTAGCGCTGAAAATCTCGCTGTCAAACGCTTATCGTAATCACTAGTCATTGCCCTTAAAGCAAGAAATGTTTGGTGTCACCTGTTCTTACGCGTATGCTTGGCCACGTGATTCTTCATCCTCACACATGTGCCGTTCTTTCTGCAAAACTGCCGAAAGGAGGAGGATTGTTTTAATTTTTCATTCATGGGAATGGCGTGGTGTGGTAGGTCTGAACTTTGCATCGAAACAAAGGTTCTGTTTATAAATCAAATGTTGTTTGGCACAACGAAGTAATTTGTTCGTATAGTGCCAGTTAAATATTTTTGTTGCTAAAGCAAAATTACTTTTATTTTCTGGCTAAAGCAAAATTGCTGTTATTTTGTCGCTAAAGCAAAATCGATTTTATTTTGTCGCTAAAGCAAAATTACTTTTAATGTGTTGCTGAAACAAAATTGCCTTTATTTTGTTGCTAAAACAAAATTGCCTTTATTTTGTTGCTGAAAGAAAATTGCCTTTATTTTGTTGCTAAAACAAAATTTCCTTTATTTTGTTGCTAAAACAAAATTTCCTTTATTTTGTTGCTAAAACAAAATTTCCTTTATTTTGTTGCTAAAACAAAATTGCCTTTATTTTGTTGCTAAAACAAAATTGCCTTTGTTTTATTTAAAAATCTAGGCTAATGTTTTGATTGGCACAACAGAACATTTTGTTAGTTGCACATAAAAAGTAATATCGCGTATAGAACCTGGTACCTACGTTATTGAAGATTGTACATTACCACTCACTGAGGGTTATTGTCTGAAATATCCTTGTAGATGTATACATACTAAAATGCGCTACATTTACGCTCATAATGTATTAACTATTTACCGCTTTATCTGTAGAAGTAGTTAAATAGTGATTGTTTATACCTGTATAGAGCATAAATAATGACCCAAATATTGCTATTAGTCTATGCCAGTTGTCGCAGAAATAGCAAATACAGTCAAGGCGTGATAACAAAATACGGCGTGCACTAACATGGTTGAAACAACGAAATGTACATTTGTGTATTCCCAAACAAGCTATGATATTTGCGTCCGTTAGATATTTTGTCAGGCGTAAGTAATGTGCAGTACTTTGTCATCTGAACTACATATTTTTTGTTATCGTTGAAAGATTCCTGCATTGGGATGGTATTACAAATTGAACTCGGAATGGCGTATGTCCAGAAACATTTGTTGGCTCAACAATTTCAGGTGTGTAGTGTCTCGTATTTTGTTCAGGCAACTTAACATTGTTAGTTCAAGCACATATTTATTTGGTAGAATTCAAATAAATGTTTGATAAAAAAGCTGTGCCTAAATATATTGAAGGAATTTGTAAGTAAATGTGATACCTTGGATCGTAAAACATAAATTTCTCGAAGAAAAAAATATGCTATAGAATTGTGTAAAATACCGAAAGACTTATCATGCAGCTCATAACTAATTGCGTGGCGACCGAGTGGTCAGACCACCCGCCTCACACCAAGGCGATACTGGCTCGATCCTCGGCGCGGTCGGTCCCTGGATTTTCGCATGGGGGAATCGTGCCGGACGATGTCGCTGGTTTTCTTGGAGATCTCCCGTTTCTCCCGCCATTCTCCATTGTAGAGTCTCATTTGACGCCATCCTTCGTGGTGCTCAGACTGCCTACGGACTCTCATTCTTAAAATTTGCATTCGAGGTGCGATACCCTGTCTCTCACGTATCCTCCTCATACGATATTTATTAATGTTTACGTGTTTTATCACGGAAAATAAAGAACGCTAATAATGCCGATTTCATGATGCTCCACGCATTACCTTACTGCTGTTGCGACTTACTGGCGTAAGGTAAGCGTTAGTGAATAATTTGTTTGGAAGACTTGGCAATGGGAGGGAATGATGGTGAGCAGAATCGTGGACGTCCACCATTGCATTAACCTGCCGTACCAGAAATACACATTTTCGGACTGAAGGTTTTCTAGGACAATAGAGTAGTGCAGTGGCGTGCGTCCATCATGATTCCTCGCTAATTAACGCTGGTGAAGTCTAGTGAAACTGCGCTTTACGAACGTGACGAGGGGCGTGCGCGCGACTCAAATCTACGGCAGCGGTATTGAGCTGTGTTGAAGCTGCGTGGTCGCGACGGCCAGCAGCATGAGGGGAGATTTGGAGGAGGGGGGGGGGGTATTTATTGCCCGGTGTTTTTCTGCGAGTTAAATGGCGCGGAGCGCGGGCGGCTGTCCAACTGGACCTTGCGGCGCCAGACAACGAGTATGATTGGCGCTCTTCCCGCACGTCCAGCACGAGACGCCAATTATATCCGCAGTACGTGTAGCAAGCATCTGCGAGACAAGCTGAAATGTTTATGCTCTGTGGAGTTGAGATTAATGGTAGCCGTTAAATAACTTGACCATATTTTCTAGCAAAAGTTAAAATGCCAAATTTTGCTAACTCTGTAATTCGCAGAAATATGCACTACGTCTGTTTACTGTAGTGGGACCTTCGAAGCCCTGTACACCCTAGCTTAACACTGAAAATGTTAATTGAAATTATCTGGAGTTTGCAAGCCAGTATGCAAAAAAAGTCGGTCTTAGATTATGAAGTTACTGCCATCTTTTTGAGCAATTATTCCCCAGCGACGTGGCGCAATGACAACATGTTTGACTCGCATTCGGGAGGACCTGTGTTATATTCTAGGCTCAGGCCGTCTTGACTTCGGTTTTTAATGGTTTCACGTAATCACTCCAGGCGAATTTTGGAGTGTATCCTTAAAGGTCGTGGCCAATTCCTCTCCCAGCTCCTGTAATTGTCAATTTGTGTGTCACTGTCGCTAATGACCTCGTCGACGAGACGTAAAGCCCATTGCCTTTCCTTAAACAAATACTTTGCCACTATAAAGCGTTTCTTTAGCGTTAAGTACGTTCGGTGCCTTATAACACATGGCCACTATGGCCGACTTTTGCTCTCCCTTTTTCACCACCTGCATAATTGCGTGTGCGTGCAGGGCGCTCAGCTGACGGTGATTCGTCAAACGCCACTTCAAGCAGGGACATATAGATTTAAGGTTGTACATCCTGTTTCATATATCTTTGGTATAATTTAATGCTACTTATGTAACTGTTAATATTTTATGATATGTGGTACAATGCAAGAATAAATGTATATTGCAAATGGTGAAATTGACATCTGTATAACATTTTATAACTAAATGTCGTACAGACACATATTACTAATACACACACACACACACACACCACACACACACACACATATATATATACATATATATACATACATATATACATATATATATATATATGCTTTCCAGTAGGCCTATCTGTCAAATTTTACCAAAGTTTAACGAAACAAAGTATTTATAAGTTAAGTAAAATGTTATGCTTACCTGTTTCTGTGCATAGAATTTACAGCTACAACTGATTACGAAAAAGTTAATTTTTACATTTTTCACTTTCCCGGAATGCACACCAGAATGGAAATATAAAATGCACACTAGTCATAGGACGGGTAACGATTTATTTAAGTACACACATGTTTATATAGCGCGTGGCAACCTGGCTAGGCGACACTCCCATTGTGGTTTCTCTGCGTCACTATGCACCAGTACATGCCTCGACCTTCTAGGCAGAGGATGAAAGAATTCCTGAGATTCGCAAGAAAATTGTTTTATAATAACCCGTTTTCCATTATCTTGCCTCACTTTTCTAACGAGAGTTAAAAGCCGAAGCTATAATGCTATTGTTTAATTTTGAGACCAGTAGCATTACCAAGGTGCAACACGCAGAACTTGCTGTGTTGTGCAAACCGTGTGTTAAAGGAACAGTGAATGAGTGAAGACATTTCTGTCAGCGAGATTTTCATCTCCGGTGTGGCGTGATTTGAGGTGAGTATTGTACAGCTACGAAATGAAGGGGCGGGGGAAAACGTGAAATCCCTGAGAAAATCCACCGACCAACGATATCATCCGCCACCATTCCCACACGCGAACATCCTAGTCGACCCCGCCGGGAATCGAACTCTCCTTGGTTGAAGGCGAGCACCCTAGCCGCTTGCTCTAATCGCGTTTCCCATGCAGAGGAGCGGGATACGTTTTTATTGGAAGTGGAAATGGCGTCATAGTTATGCGTGAGTTCTGGAATAGTTTGACAGTATGTGACGTTATTATTAGAATTATTTAGGAATTCCGTTTAGTACTATGCAAGAGGGAGCTGTGCTACAGTTAATTCTCGGAGAAGTGAGAGTTGATGTATATGAACTGTTAGTGCGTGGTACTAGTGCAAACGCTAAGGGGTGTACAGGCTACAAACCTGTGCGTCCTGCTGCGCTGAGAATTGTGTTCAATTAGCGACTGGCCAAACGATTGTCCGCGTTGTCTTCTGATTGTGTTTTAATTTTACAAACTTCAGTTGTAAATATCTTACATTAAAGTACTTCTGAAAGAAGCAATACAATCTTTGACCCGAGATGAGCGAATAAATGCGTCTTTCATGTAGTCGAAAATATATAGACAGGATAACATAATAGAAGAGTGGGAATAGACTTTCGTAACTAACTAATGACGATAGTTCTGCTTCATCTGAATGAGGGTCAATCCATATGAAGTGGTCCAAAATAAAATTTATTGGTAGCTTCATAAATTAAAAAAAAATTGATATTTTGAGCTATGTTAACATTATGTATCGACAGTTGAAAACTGGTACAATGAAATTTTTATCCTCACTAGTATGATTATGGCAGCCATTTTGTTGTCATGGGGCACGACAATTTTTACATATACAAGGGTTCAGCTACATTGCTATATCTTAACTCTGGTAGGTCATATCATGATGAAACAAAATCTGAGGTGTTAAGCACATTTAAAGCTACAGCTCTGATCACAAATCATATTTTCCAAATCACTCAGTCTTACCAACTTTAAATGTTGAACTTCTGCCTCAGAAGCAAAAACTTGCACTTTCATAATTTTTTTTAGAATGAAGGCAGTATGTGTTGGGCTTCAAAATATTTGTGGATGTACTTCTGCAATAATAGTGTAAACACAAATTATTTGGAGAGTGAGACTTAGTTATTTTTTTTTACAGTCTTGTAAAAATGAGTTTTTTTTTTTTTTTTTAAATGTTTGCTTACTTTACGACTTAATATCTCTGGTGGGCAGTTATCTAAAAATCTGAAATTTACACACAATTAAGTACTCCATGGCACATACCTCCTGTACAAATTTAGACTTTGAGATTCAACTGGTTCGGAAGTTACAGCCTTTCCAAACTCGTAAAAATCTATTTATTTACATAAAACCAACTCTAGTAATTTTATATACATTCTTAATTATTTTTTATAATGCTGTAAGTGCTGTACTAAGTCATATAAGTATAATTACGTATTACACTAAGGTTTGTTGCCAAAACACATGTATACTAATGCACAAAATTTTTATAATCATTATATATCACATTTTTAAATAGACAAATTATTTACAATTTTAATTTGTTCACCATACCTTACTTCTTATGTTTGTTAAACAGCATTGAAATTTCTTCACACAATGATGCTGGAATGTTGTGTGAACGCCCAGTTGCTGTGGATAGCTCTGATGGACTGAGCTTCCTCAACACATTCTTAAGCGGCACCCATACTCTATCTGCACAAGACATCTTAAATGATGTTCTAGGTCCAGCTGGGTTGTAAAATTTTACGTGAATATCATTGTTCACAAAATTAACTTCTTCAATGACTCCTAACCACCACTGTTCGTCATACACACAGGCGATAATGTCATTGTTCCGAAGATTCAAAAGATTCCTCGAGATTTCTTTTCAAAACATTTGAAACTTTACTAATCTTGTCAGCTATTGCTTGTGGTCTTTTGTCTAAACCCAATTTCCTTATTTTAGATGCTGGTGAAATTCCTAATTGAGAACACACATTGTCCACTTTTTCCAAATTTTCACTCTCAGGAATAAAGTCCTCACAATTATCCCCTGTTCTATCATTTGCTAACACAAATATTTTTTGTAGCATGTACGACACAAGGACTTACCAGGGACTAGCAGTAAATTGTAGTTGGTTTTTGTATACATGTGTTCAGGAAGTATTTCCCTTAGTCCTTTTATGATTGCCTTTTTATGTATTTGTAAAGGATCACTGCAATACCGGCCAAATATATGATGATATTTAATAAGATACTTAATAACATGGTACTTACATACAGACTTAACATCACTAGAAACTCTATTAAATATTAGCTGCTGCTGTTCTAAACTAAACGCACAGATTTTCTTCAATTCCTGTTGCTGCACTGAACCATAAACACATTTTTGGCATTGTTCATTTGTTAAATGTCCTATCGAACACTCTTTCTCCATACCGAAAAAAAAAAAAAAAATAAATAAATAAATAAAAAAAAATTCATGGAAACACAAACCACCCTTCCCATACCAGAGCTGCTGGCAGACTAACATGATGGAACGAATACCAGACTATACTAGAGCAAGTACGTGCCTGTTGAGACCTGCACACTCCAAACAGTGGCAAACATCTCAGGCATATTTTTTAGTGTTCTTAGTCGGGGAACTCTTTTCAATTGCATAGTAAATACCAATTTTGGGGTATGTATTAAGATTTTAAAAATACATTTAGAATTTATATATTTTAATTGTCACAAAAAATAATGCAATTTTACACAAGTTTGGCAAGGCTGTAACTTCCGAACCAGTTGAATCTAAAAGTCTAAATTTGTACAGGAGGTATGTGCCATGGAGTACTTAATTGTGTGTAAATTTCAGATTTTTAGATAACTGCCCACCAGAGATATTAAGTCGTAAAGTAAGCAAAAATTAAAAAAAAAAAAAAAAAAAAAAAACTCATTTTTACAAGACTGTAAAAAAAAAGTAACAAAGTCTCATTCTCCAAATAATTTGTGTTTACACTACTATTGCATAAGTACATCCACACATATTTTGAAGCACAACACACACTGCCTTCATTCTAAAAAAAAAAAAATTATGAAAGTGCAAGTTTTTGCAATTCTGAGGCAGAAGTTCAACATTTAAAGTTGGTAAGACTGAGTGATTTGGAAAATATGATTTGTGATCAGAGCTGTAGCTTTAAATGTGCTTAACACCTCAGATTTTGTTTTATCATGATATGACCTACCAGAGTTAAGATATAGCAATGTAGCTGAACCCTTGTAAATGTAAAAATTGTCGTGCCCCATGACAACAAAATGGCTGTCATAATCATACTAGTGAGGATAAAAATTTCATTGTACCAGTTTTCAACTGTCGATACATAATGTTAACAAGGCACAAATTATGATTTTTTTTTTTTTAAATAGTCGAGCAACAAGTGCTGGACCACTTGATATGGACTGACCCATGAGCTCTGTTTGAAGTTTTTAACTGTATGATATGTTTTTTCTGTGATATGCAACATCAAGACTTCTTTTTATTTCACTGTTTTTTTTTGTTACGTATTCTGCTCTTGAATAATTGTGTCCGTAACACTTTGTGTTAGTTTGTCGTTCCACATGTTACCGTTGGCGTTCATGAATAGTTAAACATCGTGTGTATGAATATTATTGTCGATTATTTTTCAGTCCTTTCGTACCACATTGATATTAATTTATCATGTACCTGAGAAATTGATTTCCGCAATTATTTACGCATTGGTGGCAGCGGCAGTTAAGGGCGCGGTCTACCGCAATTTTCATCACCATTATTTTATTTTTTATTTGTACCAGATATTTTTTTCTTATTTTAGACACAAACTGTGACTAAATTTGGCTCTTATGAAATTTTTTTATCTCTCATAATTTTCGCGTAATGGTTAATTAAAGTCATATTTTGCATGTTTCCGTTTTAAGGACTACACTATGCGACGCGCCTCTCCTTGCAATCCTTTGTGTCTTATTAATTACTATTGATGGTGTTGCGAGAGTAAATAAAGGTCAGTTAGTCCTATTTTTGACGGATAACAAGTTGTCACTGTCCTCTCCTGGCGTGGATTTATCGGCCCGGTTTAACTTCCGCCCACACGACTGTTAATCTCGCGATACGCGAATCGGCCCTGGCGGTAACACCCCAGGTCTCTCGTCGTTCGTGACTCTACTGCACCCTAATGCGTCGTGACGCCCAAATCGACGCCCGGCGGTAACACCCCGTTCCGTCGTCCTCACCCGTCTCCCGACGTCTCTCTCCCCGCCGTCCAACTCCCCCGCGTTGCTCCTGTTTTGTGCCAAAACCCCCGCCACTTGTCCTGCAGGCTTTGGTTCCCTTGGGCCAATCAGGAGCCAGCTTTTTAAAACAGCCCCGCCCTTCGAGGACAGTAAATTCTTGTCATCGCCGCATTTATTTCAGTTTCACATTAATATTCCCTCTTTACACTTGACAATATTTATCTACTGAGGCTCCTAAATCCTAATGTTCGTCATATACTACTTACTACTATAATAAGTAACATTTGCATCTTAATTTGTACAGGCGGCACTCTCCCCTCTCCACCAACAGCTAAGGGAGGTACAAGTGGGGTGGGGGTGAGGAACCAGGCTGCCGTCCTGAAGCTGCACCTGCTCCCTCCACAGAGACGAAACATACACATTTTAGTTTTATTCAGATATAAACAGTAACATTGACTATTGCTTTCTCATTATAGTTCCTTCGCCTTCGTGATATGATGCCGAGGAGAATGAATGGTCGCATGACCTGTTAATTTTGATATTCTGAAATTATACTGATTATTTGCTATTGTTGCTAATACATGGTAAGGATAATCATTGTGCACGTCACAACTAAAATCAATTGATACACCAAACTAAAAGAAAATCACAGTGGATGAAAACATTGCAGGCTACAATGTCACGCTCATAAAAATAAAGAACAAAAATTATTTGTATTAAAAAAATATTGAATTTTTTTCAATTTTTATTTTCAGTTTTAGCATTTTTTAATACAAATCATTTTTATTCTTTATTTTTATGAGCATGACATTGTAGCCTGTAATGACTTTATCCCCTGTGAATTTTTTTTTTTTTAGTTTGGTATATCAGTTGGTTTTACTGTAGTCGTTAAAACGGAAATATTCAAAATACGACTTTAACATGCCATTACGCGAGAACTATGAGAGATAAATAAATTTCATAAGAGCCAAATGTAGTCACATATTGTGTCTAAAATAAGAAAAAAAAAAATATCTGGCACAAATAAAAAATAAAAAAATGGCGATGAAAATTGCGGTAGCTCGCGCCCTTAAGCGTTCAGATCACTCACTTCCTGCTACAGTGATATCCGGACGATGTCTATGTTAAAAGAATTTTATTGGGAATCTTCATACCTATCTCATTCACGCTCTTACGTTCTGAAGATATTGTGTTAATACTCGCTCAAATAATTTTACTCCGTGCATGACAGAGCTTCAGCGCGAATATATAGCAGGCACCTACGTTGTCAGTGACATAATTCTGTGCGTCAGTTGTTATAAAGTAGCCAAGCCAACATGTGTTCTGATAGATAAAGGCAAAACAGTTCTCATAGTACAAGCTGGCGTAATGCCCTGCCCCTACCGCGATCTCGTTTCGCCACCCGCAGAGCAGCCACGTGGCCAGAAGAATGCGAACCATCGGCACGATGTTTCTCGCAAGCAGATAGTCGCAACGTGCGGCGATTAAGTTCCACAGATTGAGTTCGTCATAGAATGCGTTAAATGAGAGTCGAAATCCTGACTTGCTGGAGCTTTGAAGTTATAAACATACTAGTCATCTAGTTAACCTGGCGCGTGAGACGTGATGTAGCGTGGTACGGAAAGTATTTTTTCTTGTATAACTATTAATAATGTTTCCAATGCGTTTATCTACGAAAAGAAGACACTTCAAACTGTTTTACTATGATTTTAAAAATACCTTCCGCCAATTAAAAACATGTTTTTCCAAGCTCCTCAAAAGTGCTAAAAACAACTTTTTCACGTTGCAGTAGCTGAGAAAATACCAACCGTAATCGGGAAACCAAATCATAGAAACCTGCATTGGACTATACCACATACAGTACCGGTCAAGAGTTTAAGACCACCATGTAAAATCATCAAACTTCTCATAGGACCTAAAGTTTTGCCGCGATATAGATGACAATTTTTTCGAATATTCTTACAGTTGTAAGAATAGAATACCCACAGATACAATTAGATGCTATGCTTAGTTTAGGAGTTATGAAGTTTTGAATATTTTCTGGCAACCACAAAATTTCTACGTTTTGGGATACAAAAAAAATGTATGGCCTATTCTATTGACGTCTTACTTACATTCAATAGCTGGGCTATCTGTCGATGGGTTTTTACACTTGCTCATACCAATTATTTCCATTTAACATTGTGTGACACACTTTGCTTACCCATTGTTTACAAACACAGGTCAAGTAATTGCTGTAACTTGTAAGAGCTGCAAACAGTGGAAAATTGCTCCAAACACCGCACGCACACAAAATATGACTTGTATTGCCACCTGTTGAGCAGAAGATGAGCAACGCGGATAAAGAAAGCAGGTTCCAATAGCTATTTCGGCAGAAAAATTATAAAAAATTTAAATTTCGTAAAAAAAAAAATAGGGAAATTCTTACAAAATGTTTTTTTGATAAATGTGCCTACTAGCTTTTCTGCCAAAAAATTTTTCGGATATTTTTCGATTTGAGGAAAATAAAAATCACACTTTTCTACATCAATAAAAAATTCAACGTCGAAATAACGTCAATAGTGTTACAAGTTTGAGAGCACAAACTTTATATGTGGGCAATTCCCATGAGTTCTTTGGGATAGAGGTCTTATAATTACAAATAAAAGAGTTAAATTAAGTACTGGATTTAATAGCTCACAAAGCTACGAAATACACAAAACAGTAATCAACTAGAACTCTCACAACACAATTAGTTATGCACACAATTACTCCTG